>SJYC01079789.1:32-55032 GCA_006408675.1 Madoqua kirkii
ACCTATATATATACATGTATATATATTCAGTTACATATATATTCTTACACATATATGTATACTTTTCAGATTCTTTTCCATTACAGATTATTACATATACATGTATAGATACATATTCAGTTACATATATAAAGGATATAATTATATATATTTTTACATATATGAGAATATATTTATAGTGTATATATGTTATACACATAACTGCATATATGTACACTTTTCAGATTCTTTTCCATTATAGGTAATCACAGGATATTGGATGCAGTTCAATATCTGTTAGGTCCTCCTTGTTCATTTTATAAACAATAGCAGAGTTGATTTACAATGTTTCAAGTACAGAGCTAAGAGCTTCAGTTACATATACATATATTCAGCTACATATAAATCTTTACATATATATTCAGTTCATTTCAGTTCAGTTGCTCAGTCATTTCCGACTCTTTGTGGCCCCCCCATGGACTGCAGCACGCCAGGCCTCTCTGTCCACTATCAACTCCTAGAGTCCACCCAAACCCATGTCCATTGAGTCAGTGATCCCATCCAACCATCTAACCCTCTGTCGTCCCCTTCTCCTCCCGCCTTCAATCTTTCCCAGCATCAGGGCCTTTTCTAAGGAGTCAGCCCTTCACATCAGGTGGCCAAAGTATTGGAGTTTCAGCTTCAACATCAATTCTTTCTATCAATATAAACCAAATATATATAGTCAGCTTCCCTGTTACATACATATTCTTTGACACATACATATATAACTTAATCACTTTGCTGTACACCGGAAACATTTTAAATCAATACAAAATATAAAAATTAAAAAAAAAAACAACCACCAACGTGATCTCTTCCTGTAGAAGGTCGATGACTGTAAACTCAGATTCATCCGGCCACCTAACAAAGAATGCCCCGCTCCAACAGCCCTCCCCTCCATCTAAACTGAAACCGAGAAACGGTCTCTTCTGCTCTCCGTCGGGAAAGCATTCTTCAGCTGTCCTCCCATGAAGGATTACGGGAGGAACACGTCTTTAACTGCTCGCCCCCCCACAATGACTTGGCAGCGGAAGACGTGGAAGAGACAGTTTCATTTGCTGAGGATGCTGTGTGGGCTCCAAAGAGCGATGATTTATCTCTGACGTCTGGCAGTGTGCTTGAGGAGGTCAACTGTTTTGTTTACAGGCTTTGGAGTCGGTGTGATCGTACACTTCACACAAGAGCTTGTGCAGGGCATGGAGATTTCCTTTGGAGCTTTATCATCATGATGGACGTTGGCGTACGACGAGGCCCTGAGGAAGAGGAAGGGGTCATTCAGAAAAAGCCACTCCAGCCTGGTTCCACCGATGAAAGCTCTGGACCGCCTGTGACACGTGGGTGCTTCTCACACTTCTCGGGACACCGCTTCTCCCCAGATGCGGCAACAGGAAGTGCGTCTGAAAGGTTGTGAATTGTCTGAGCTTATGCTGCTGCTGCTGTTCACTAGCCCAGTGAACTCGCTGTGCGACTCGCTGTGACCCCACGGACCGCAGCACGCCAGGCCTCTCTGTCCGTCACCAACTCCCGGAGCTTGCTCAAACTCACGTCCATTGAGTCGGTGATGCCATCCAACCATCTCCTCCTCTGTCGTCCCCTTCTCGTCCCGCCTTCAACCTTTTCCAGCATCAAGGTCTTTTCCAATGAATCAGTTTTTCGCATCAGTGGCCAAAGGATTGGAATTTCAGCATCAGCATCAGTCCTTCCAATGAATATTCAGGACTGATTTCCTTTAGGATGGACTGGCTGGATCTTCTTGCAGTTCAAGGGACTCTCAAGAGTCTTCTCCAACACCACAGTTCAAAAACATCCACTCCTTGGTGCTCAGCTTTCTTTATGGTCCAGCTCTCACATCCGTACATGACCACTGGGAAAACCAAAGCTTTGACTAGACGGACCTACTAGCATTTTCTCACAGGTTATGTCGTTAAGTGGCTCAGGCGTGTCCGACTCTCTGCGACCCCACGGACTGCAGCACGCCAGGCCTCCCTGTCCATCACCAACTCCCGGAGTTTCCCCAAACTCATGACCATCGAGTCAGTGATGCCATCCAACCATCTCCTCCTCTGTCGTCCCCTTCTCCTCCCGCCTTCGATCTTTCCCAGCATCAGGGTCTAAGCTTACACTCTCTGCATAACCCAAGTTGTCAGCAATGCCGGGGGTGTTCCTTTCCTGCGGCTGTTGTGACAAACGATTGCAAGTGGAGTTTGCAAGAGAGCGAAAGGTTACTCTCTTGCAGCTCTGGAATGCAGAAGTCCGAGATCAAGGTGTTGGAAGGCTTGGTTTTCGTCCAGAACTTCTTGGGAAGACTGTGGTCCAGCACCCACTCAGGCACTCACTTCCCACTGCCACACCACATCCATCAGCTGATGGTGGCTGGAGGCAGTCTGTGGCTTCCTTGCTTTCTAGATGTCATCACACCCATCTCTGTTTCCATGGTTACACAGCTTTCTAACCCTTCTCCTCTTTTTTGTAAAATCCGGAAGTGTACCATTTTTTTGTTGTTATTGCTAACTTTTTTTTTTATACTGGGGGCATCCTTGTTGGCTCAGACAGTAAAGGATCTGCCTGCAATGCAGGAGACCCTGGTTCAATCCCTGGGTGGAGAAGGTCCCCTGGAGGAGGGAACGGTAACCCACGTCGGTATTTTTTGCCTGGAGAATCCTGTGGACAGAGGAGCCTGGTGGGCTAAAATTCATGGCATCACAGAGTCAGACACAACTTTATTTTGCCAACAAAGGTCTGTCTAGTCAAAACTATGGCTTTTCCAGCAGTCATGTACGAATGTGAGAGTTGAATCATAAAGAAAGCTGAGTGCTGAAGAACTGATGCTTTCCAACTGTGGTGTTGGAGAAGACTCTTGAGAGTCCCTTGGCCTGCAAGGAGATCCAACCAGTCCATCCTAAAGGGGATCAGTCCTGGGTGTTGATTGGAGGGACTGATGTGGAAGCTGAAACTCCAATACTTTGGCCACCTGGTGCAAAGAGCTGACTCATTGGAAAAGACCCTGATGCTGGGAAAGATTGAAGGCAGAAGGAGAAAGGGACGACAGAGGATGAGATGGTTGGATGGCCTCACCGACTCAATGGACGTGAGTGTGAGCAAGCTCCGGGAGTTGGTGATGGACAGGGAGGCCTGGCGTGCTGCCGTCCATGGGGTCGCAAAGAGTCAGACACGACGGAGCGACTGAACACACACAGCCAATTAACAATGTTATGGCCGTCTCAGATGGACAACAAAGGGACTCAGTGATACATACACATCTATTCATGCTCCCCCAAACCCCCGCCCCCCATCCAGGCTGCCACATGACACTGAGCAGAGTTTCCTGTGCTGTACGGCAGGTGCTTGTCCATTATCCATTTTTATGAAATTCCTTATATGTGAATCTAAAAAGAAATGATACAAATGAACTTACAAAACGGGAACAGACTCAGTGAGCTAGAGAATGAACTTACAGTTACCAGGGGAAGATGGGGGAAGGGGCAGTCAGGGAGTCTGGGATGGACGTGGACACACTGCTGTGTTTAACATGGAGAACCAGCAAGGACCTGCTGCCCAGCACAGGGGACTCTGCTCAGTTCTCTGTAATAACCTTGTGGTTACCAGGGGGAAGGATGGGGGAAGGGATAGTCAGGGAGTCTGGGATGGATTTGGACACACTGCTGGATTTAACATGGAGAACCAGCAAGGACCTGCTGCCCAGCACAGGGGACTCTGCTCAGTGTCATGTGGCAGCCTGGATGGAGGGGAGCTGGGGGAGAATGGATACATGTGTACCTATGGCTGAGTCCCTGTGCTGTCCACCAGAAACCATCACAACAGTGTCAATCAGGTATGTTGGTTTCCAGTCACTCATTTGTGTCCGACTCTGCGACCCCATGGACTGCAGCACGCCAGGCCTCCCTGTCCATCACCAACTCCTGGAGCTTGCTCAAACTCACGTCCATTGAGTCGGTGAGGCCATCCAACCATCTCATCCTCTGTCACCCTCTTTTCTCTTCTTGGTTACACCCCAATACAACATTAGGAGCTTTTTTAAAAAGAGACCAAACAGTTCAATAAAAGGCGATGGGGATCCCTATGAAAACAGATATGGAGAAAATGAGAACCAGAAAGGTCCCTTGGCCATCTGCACGTCACTTGGCAATATTTCTCTCCATCTAAGAGAGACTGTAGGATTAAGCAGAAGGCACAGGAGTGACCCAACAGTCGTTCAAACCTTTACACACAAACGCTTGTTAAATTGCTCCAAACCCCGGTGACCAGCCCAGCCCTCTACCATCGGCCACGATGTTCTATTATTTTATTATTTTGGCAGCACCAAAATACACTTGAGATTTCACATGGACAATGTGAGTTTAGAAATGGCACAGCATCATCCAGCTCAAGAAACGGTCTACCTGTTTCAAGAGACCTTGCCCATGAAGGTAAATACACGAATGCTGATTAATAGGCAAGCGCTCACCAGTTATCATCTTACGAAACTCCGGGGTACGTCCTTATCACTGGCTGCTGCTGCTATCGTCCCGACGCTCAGTCATGTCCAAATCTCTGCGACCCCATGGACCGCAGCACGCCAGGCCTCCCTGTCCGTCCCCAACTCCCGGAGTTTCCCCAAACTCACACCCATCGAGTCAGTGATGCCATCTAACCACCTCATCCTCTGTCGTCCCCTTCTCCTCCTGCCCTCAATCTTTCCCAGCATCGGGGTCTTTTCTAACGAGTCTGCCCTTTGCATCAGGTGGTCAAAGTCTTGGCGCTTCAGCATCAGCCCTTCCGATGAATATTTACGGTTGATTACCTTTAGGAAATCAGAAATAGATTGGTTACCGAGCTTTTGTAGGCTGAAGGAATCCACCTCGTTAGCCCCAAGCCTCATATTCAGGAAAAATCGCAAATGGTGCGCGTCCAGTTTTGTTTAAGGTTGAACTCCGGTCTGGAATCTTCCCTGCCGAGTTTTGAGACTGCTAAACGACACAAACAGACATAAAATGCTGGTTGCCTAACATGAGAGGAGAGACATCTGTGATGACTCATGGGCTGACCTGTCTTGTTATAGGATTCTTCCAAGGATAACAGTTCATTAGCTCTAATTAGGTGCTTATCAGTCAGCCACGCGCATCCTCAGAATTTCCAAGCAAAGAGGCAGTCCCTGCTGCTTGCTGTGTGGAATTCTCGCTGATAAGACCCGGGGTGACTCCGCAGGGCACAAAGTCTGCTGTGGTTGGAAAAGTCATGGCGAAGCTAGTGTGTCATCTGTAGACACAGGGGCGCTGAGGCATACATACATCAGAAGCTGCTGCAATACTTGTGGGTGCGGCCGATCCTAAAAGAAATCAGTCCTGAATATTCACGGCAAGGACTGATGCTGAAGCTGAAACTCCGATCCTTTGGCCACCTCATGCGAAGAACTGACTCTTTGGAAAAGACCCTGATGCTGGGAAGGACTGAAGGCGGGAGGAGAAGGTGGGGACAGAGGATGAGATGGTTGGGTGGCATCACCGACTCGATGGGCATGAGTTTGGGTAAGCTCCAGGACCTGGTGATGGACAAGGAGGCCTGGCGTGCTGCAGTCCATGGGGTCGCAAAGAGTCAGACACCACTGAGCGACTGAACTGGACTGATACAGTGACTGAGCCTTCCCAGGTGGCTCAGTGGGTAAAGAATCCCCCTGCAATGCTAGAGACACAGGCTGACGTGGGTTCGATCCCTGGGTCAGGAAGATCCCCTGGAGGAAGGTACAGCAACCCACTCCAGTATTCTTGTCTGGAGAATCCCATGGACAGAGGCGCCTGGAGGGGCTATACAGTCCACGGAGCTTGCACGTATTACTTAAAGATTCTAGGCGCTGTGAGTCTCTTGTCCGAATAGACTGCAATGACTATTTGTCACAGACTCTGCAAAAACGTGTTATCTGGACCTTACATACAATTACAAACTGTCCATCTTTCACAGTTAAAAGAACTCTGGGGTACCGTGTAGTACGTGTGAGATGCATAGGGTAGTTAAAACAGCTGCTTGACAAAACCAAATGAGACCACCCTCTTCACACACATTTAGTTCGTGGCACCGAATTCTGAAGCCAGCGGTTTCACTTCTGGTAAAGAAGCAAAGAATTCTCTTTTGCCCGAGGTCACCTGTGTCATTTTAAAATTCAGCTGAGTTTGAATCTTCTGAGTCTGAATATTTTTTTCTCATTTTATTGCTTAATTGAAGGATAGGTGATGTAGCACGTTGTGTCAGCTTCGGGAATACAGCAAAGGGGTTCAGTTATACACATATATGCATATTCGCTCTCATATTATTTTCCATCATAGGGGATTACACGGTATTGATTATGGTTCCCTGTGCTATGCCGTAGGTCTGGTTGTTTATCTCATTGATATATATATATATATATATATATATGGCAGTGTCTCTCTGCTAATTCCAGACTCCTAATTTATTCCCCTCCTTTTGCCATTTGGTAGCTATACGCTTGTTTTCTGTGTCTGTGAGTCTGCTTCTGTTTTCTAAGTTCTTTTCTCTTTTTATTATTTTTTAAATTCCACATATAAGTGATATCACAGGCTGTTTGTCTGTCTCAGTCTGACTCGCTTCACTCGGCAACGATCATCTCTAGGTCCCTATTGCTGAAAATGACGCTGTTTCTTTCTCTTTGACAGCTGAGAAGCAAGCTGAGTGTCTGTCGATATATGAATGGATTAAAAAAAAAAGGTGCGGTACGTTTATACGGTGGAATAGTACTCAGCCGTGACAAAGGGATAAAATAAGCCTCTGCATTTTTTACCTGAACTGGGGATGTTACAGGAAGAGGGGACTCCCCTTCCACGGTTTGAGAGGGGGATCTTGCCTGATGCTTGGAAAAGAATTGTGTCTGAGGGGTCCAAGCACGAGGCTGGATAGAGAAGGGGTGCCCGGATGGAGAGTCGTGGGGTAAGAAACCCAGGAGAACAGCTGTGCCTCGTGGCTCGCAGCCCCAGGTTTTACAGTGATGGGATGAGTTCCTGGGTTTTCTCTGCCCCGTCATTCTGACTCCAGGTCCTTCCAGGGGGTACATGCATCGGTCAGCCAAGAAGGGTGCCAGAGAGAAGGTTTCTGGAAAATGCTAAGACACGTGGGGTCTCCTGACCCTTCCCGAACTCTCCCGGTAGGGGGATGGCTTGTCGGTTCCGAGAGCTTCTTCCCAGGAGGACCTCCTGGCGTAAAATTAACTCACACACATGGTTACTATGGTACCCAGCCAGGGTGAACGGTCTCAGCCAATGTACGTCCCTGAAACTGGAACACAGATTTTTATGAACCTCACAGCCTCGAGCGCTTCCAGTGACCCGTTCCTGCAAATGCCGTGACCGTCATGGGGAGACGGGAAAAGGTGCTGCTTCCTCAACCGTGAAGGCAGAGGAACACAGGGGAACTGCCTGGGGCCCTTTAGGAAGTTTGCTGTGGCATCAAGGGTGTCCGCATTCTGCACTGTCTAGCCAACTAGCTGCATTGTCTCATTCTTTTCAGATCCTTCACTTAATCCGTATTTGGACGTTGCCAATGATGTTTCAGGAAGACTGTAGAAATATTATTAGAGCACACATATTTTGCAGCAAAAATTATATCTTTTATTTGGCTCGGTGCTTAACACATTGTAAGATACGTGTATGCATGCGCACACACACACACACACACACACACACACACACACACATTATGAAGGTTACTTTTCTGTGTCTTGATTGGCCCACAGAGTGCCCAGATATTTGGTAAAAAATGATCCTACATGGGTCTGGTATAGAGTGTTTCTGAATGAGATTCACGTTTTTAAACATTTTTCACACCGCAGTGTAGTTTATTTATAATGCTGGCGTCCCTGGTGGCTCAGACGGTGCAGAATCTGCCTGCGAGGCAGGAGAGCTGGGTTCTATCCCTGGATCAGGAAGGGGGATCCCGTTCCCTCCTCCAGGCAAGAAGGCCTGGAGGATCCCGCGGACAGAGGAGCCTGGCGGGGCTTTAGTCCACGAGGTGGCAGAGCGTCGGACATGACTGAGCGACTGCCTTTCACTTTTCCTGAAGTTCCACAGTGATTTCCATTGCTGTGCTAGCTTCCAGTGCACGGCAAAGTGGTTCCGTGACACATCTACGCTTCTGCAGACTTTTCCACTCACAGGTGATTACAGGGTATCGAGTGCACTTTCCTGCCCTCTACAGTAGAGCCTTGTGGGATGAGATGGACATGTGAACCGGGGCACTGAGCGAAGCAGACCACCCTCCCCAGGGCGAGTGGGCCCGGTCCAATCAGTCAACTGTTCCCGCACTGCAGACGAGGGACACCCTGCTACTGACCTGGGGACTGGGGCAAAGGGGATGGGAAACGGGACGAACCTCGTGTGCTCCCGCCGCGGGGGATACGGGTTTGACCCCTGGTTTGGGACAATTCCACATGCCGTGCAGCAACCTGGCTTATGCGTCACGGCGACTGAGCCCAGGCGCCCAGAGCCGCTGCTCCACACCCAGAGAAACCACGGCAATAAGGAACCCACACGCTGCAAACCAAGAGCCGCTCCCGCTCGCCACAGCCAAAGCCCCCCAACAGCAGCCAAGGTCCAGTGCAACCCAGAACAAAGAAACAGAAATTCTAAAAGAAAAACAACATCAAGCCCACGAGGGCGCGGCTTCCATCTTGAGCCAACATTCCAGTGTGCAATCATCTCACACTCTGTACGCCGAACTCTCCTGCCCACACACACGCAGGCTGACGGCAGGTTTCGACATCGGAGACACGACTCCTGAGAACGGGCTAACACACGGACACAAAGGCAAGGGAATCCCCAGAGTTTCTACCCCCGAGCGCAACTGCTGGGTCACCTTCGGCTTTTCAAGACGGCATCGAATGGACTTGCGAGCCGACTGTACCGACGTCTAGCATTAGCAGCAAGGGGAGGAGCGTGGTCACAGTTAGCACACACACCAACAGAGGGTTTTTACCCACGGGCAGAGGGCTTCCCTGGGGGCTCAGAGGGTACAGAACGCGCCTGCAATGCAGATGACCTGGGTTCGATCCCTGGGTTGGGAAGACCCCCCCAGGAGCAGGGAATAGCTACAAACTCCTGAATATTCTTGCCTGGAGAATCGCCCTGGACAGAGGAGCCTGATGGGCTACACAGTCCATGAGATCGCAGAGGCAGACACCAGTGAGCAACGGACACTTTCCTTTCCCTGGTACTACTCACTGAGACCATACGGAGCGACAGCACACTTAGATCATCAACTCAGCTTGAGGATGCATCCCAGCTGCTCTTAGCGTTTGAGGTGTCCTGTGTGGTGACGATCCGGCCAGGGGGAGGATGAACACCATGGAAACCTCCCATGGGGAGTGAGCGTGCCTGTGTTTTAGCTCTTTCAGCTGGACGGCGTTCAAGCAACAGACACAAAAACAGCCACAGCAAGGAAGCAAGAAATGCAAACAGGGGTACCTTGGGAGGCAGGTGTTGGAGATGGCAGAGGACCAGGTTGGCAAGGATGCTGGACCTGCCACTCACCACGTGGAAGAAATTGATCCAAGCTGGGACGGATACGTAATTGAAATGAAAAGTTAGCTGAAACTGCGAGAAGTTGACAAAATTCTGAGGCGTCTTTGTCAAGGCAGTTCGCATCACTCTCACCAGGACAGCCCCTGACTTCTTAAGTGGTTCCATCTCTTGGGTTTCCCTGCTGGCTCAGCTGGTAAAGAATCTGCCTGCAATGCAGGAGACCCAGGTTTAGTCTCTGGGTTCGGGAGATTCCCTGGAGGAGGAAAGGACAACCCACTCCAGTATTCTGGCCTGGGAGAATCCCATGGATTGAGGAACCTGGTGGGCTACAGTCCACGGGGTCGCAGAGAGTCGAACGTGACTGAGCGACTCACGCTTTCTTTCCCTGCACCTCCAAAGATAGCAAGCTGCATCCCAAAGAAAGTGCCGAAGACAGCGAGCTGCGTCCCAAAGTAAGTTTCTCAGTTTCAAACACGATTGGTTCGCTTTTTAACCGGTTACTCACCTACGTGATTCCTCTTTCGGGAAGCCTGATTCTTCCTGTCTTTTGCTCACCTAGAAAATGTTAAAATAAATGTAAGAAAACATGAGAATATGCATATTCTCGGTGTTGTTTAGCCTATAAGTCATGTCCCACTCTTTGCAACCTCATGGGAGGCAGCCCGCCAGGCTCCTCTGTCCATGGGATTCTCCAGGCAAGAATACTGGAGTGGGTTGCCATGCTCTCCTCCAGGGGATCTTCCCGACCCAGGGATCGCACCCGGGTCTCCTGCATTGCAGGTGGATTCTCTACCGTCGGAGCCACCGGGGTACCTGCATATAAATATATTGTAGAGTTCTATAGCTATCCTACATAGCTGGTGTGTGAGCAGGCGTACATAAACGTATGTAATAACTTGGGGCCATTTTACAGGATTTAGCTCTTTCATATCTGGGACTTTTAGAACTTCTAGAGCGCCTTTTCTGGGATACATGGATTTGTGCTCTGACTATGAAGAACATTAGACTGGTGGACAGAATTTGAGTGGGTATCCACGTGCCTTTGTTTTAACTCGTGTCTCTCTGTGACCCCATAGACTGCAGCACGCCAGGCCTCCCTGTCCATCACCCACTCTCACAGTTTACTCAAACTCACGTCCATCGAGTCACTGGTGCCATTCAACCATCTCATCCTCTGTCGCCTCCTTCTCCTCCTACCCTCAGTCTTTCCCAGCATCAGGGTCTTTTCCAGGGAGTCGGCTCCTCATATCAGGTGTCCAAAGCATTGGAGCCTCAGCATCAGTTCTTCCAGTGAATATTCAGGACTGATCTCCTTTAGGATGGACTGGTTGGATCTCCTTGCAGTCCAAGGGACTCTCAGGAGTCTTCTCCAACGCCCCTGGGGACTTTGATTATCTTGGAGACCCCTGGCTGGTGAGGAGAGGCAGCTTCCTTGTAGTCCAAGGGACTCTCAAGAGTCTTCTCCAACGCCCGTGGGGGCTTTATCCTCGGAGACCCCTGGCTGTGAGAAGAGGCACCTTCCGTTCTCCATCCAATGGGCACCTGTGAAACAGCTTGACTTGTAATGAATGCAAAACCATCTCAGAGTGAGGGGAACAAAAAATAGAACTTAAAAAAAAAGGGATTTCAATTCCGTGGACGCTCTGATCTCCTGAAAGTCTGAGACCTGATGTCATAGACTGATCATCTCACTCAGCGTCTGAGGTTTCGACGTCTCCTTAAAAAGGCACCGATCTTGAAGTCCCAGTTAACAGACCACAGGTATTAAGGGTGTCTGCGCAAGACGGGGCTGCCAGAGAACTGGCGCATGTGTGCAGTGGGCTTGGCTCGGGTGCGAGGGAAACAGGCTGTCTAGACACGGCCCCCTCACACGCTGCTGAGGGCCAACCGGTGCTGAAATAGCCTGGGTCCTTTCACGGAGGTCACGGGAAGTGTGTCTGCCGCAGAACCACACGGGTTCCGGGATGTCTGGGCCTCCATAATCATGGGCGCCAACTACTCAGAAGAGATTCCGTCTCTCTGTAGACAGATGGATGGATAGATAGGTATGATGGATGGATGGATAGACAGATAGATAAAAAGACAGGTAGATAGATGATAAGTACTGCAGAGTTGCCAAGTCAAGTCCAAGTCTTTCCAGCCCCATGGTCCGCAGCACGCCAGGCCTCCCAGTCTATCACCAACTTCCAGAGTTCACCCAAACTCATGTCCATCGAGCCAGTGACACCATCCAACCATCTCGCCCTCTGCCACCCCCTTCTCCTCCCGCCCTCAATCTTTCCCAGCATCAGGGCCTTTTCCAATTAGTCAGGTCTTGCCATCAGGTGGCCAAAGGATTGCGTTGCAGCTTCAGCATCAGTCCCTCCAATGAATATTCAGGTCTGATCTCCTTTAGGATGGACTAATTGGATCTCCTGGCAGTCCAAGGGACACTCAAGGGTCTTCTCCAGCACCACAGAGGGCTGATTCATGTCAATGTATGGCAAAACCACTACAATATTGTAAAGGAAGTAGCCTCCAATTAAAATAAAGAAATTAAAAGTAAATAAAGAAAATTGTTTAAAAATTTATTAATTTTTTTCTTATTTTTACTCTATTCTCCATTACAATACTATATTGTTTTGCCATACATCGACATGAATCAGCCACAGGTGTACACGATCTCCCAGTGCCGAAGCCCCCTCCCACCTCCCACCCCACACCATCTCTCTGCATCATCCCCGTGCACCAGCCCCAAGCATCCTAAAAAAGCATCTGTTCTTCGGTGCTCAGCTTTCTTTATGGTCCAGCTCTCACATTTGTACATGACTACTGGAAAAACTATAGCTTGACCACACAGACCTTTGTCTGCAAAGTGACGGCCCAGCTTTTTAATACGCTGTCTAGGTGTGTCATAGCTTTCCTTCCAAGGCATTCAAGCAGGAACCCTCAGAAACAAGTGGCTGCTCCTTGTCTACGGCACTGGAATGACACCGTTTTCTGCAGAAGTCTCGTGTGGAAGACTCCGCACATGTCCTCTCCTGGTATATTTCCACCTTTGGGGACGCCTCGTCTGCAGCGCTCACAGCGCCCCACAAGACCTCAGCTGTTGCCATCAACAGGCGTGTCCGTAAAGAAACCCCTTTTCCCCCGTGTTAGCAGTGTTAGTCGCTCAGTTGTGTCCGACTCTTTGCGGCCCCGTGGACTGTACACCGCCTGGGTTCCTCTGTCCGTGGGATTCTCCAGGCAAGACCCCTGGAGCGGGTTGCCATGCCCTCCTCCGGGGGATCTTCCCGACCCAGGGCCTTTCCCCTGGGAGCAGCATCACACAGCCGTGCTCGGCACCGCTTATCACGGGTCGCAGTCATCTCCTTTCAGAAAGCTCGGGCTATCCCTCTTCCTCCCGCAAAGTGTCCAGGCTCCAGGCCGCCGCCTCCTCTCCCTGCCAAGCTCCCACAAACAGAGATAATCCTAATTGCTAAATGGATTACTGTAAATACCCATTTTGCAAGAACTTAAACCCCAAGGGCAGCCCTGAAGCCCGAGGCGCCTTCCGGAGGGACGGCGTTGCGGGTGATTTAGGAGGTGATTGATGGGGAAGCATCTCCAAGAGGGGGGCTGAGAGGATGCAGGCGGGATCGTGGAAGCGGCCATGGCGTCCGGAAGGAGACAAGCGCGGAGAGCGAGGGTCGTCTCTAGCGATCGTGGGCATCTCAGGTCCCAGAGACGAGATATGTACATAATAGATGATAGGTAGGTAGGTAGATCGGAGAAGGCAACGGCACCCCTCTCCAGTACTCTCGCCTGGAAAATCCCCAGGACGGAGGAGCCTGGGAGGCTGCAGCCCATGGGGTCGCTACGAGTCGGACACGGCTGAAGCGACTTAGCAGCAGCAGCAGCACCAGGTAGGTAGAAAGGTAGATGACAGATAGGCACATATGATAGTTACACAGATAAGAGAGGTAGATGGGCTTGCTGTAGAAGCTCAGTGGGTAAAGAATCCACCTGCAATGCAGGAGATCACGGTTCAGTTCCTGGTTTGGGAAGATCCCCTGGAGAAGGGACAGGCTATCCACTCCAGTCTTCTTGGGCCTCCTGGTGGCGTAGCCGGTAAACAATCTGCCTGCCATGCGGGCAACCTGGGTTCCATCCGTGGGGTTGGGAAGATCCCCCACACTGGAGGAGGGCATGGCAACCCCACTCCAGTACTCTTGCCTGAAGAATCCCATGGATGGAGGAGCCTGGCAGGCTACAGGACATGGGGTCACAGGGAGTCGGACACAACTGAGCGGCTAAGCACACACGTACACAAAGAGAGATACACAGACACAGAGATTCGACAGACAGACAGACAGACATAAGACACCTGGTAGGTAAGATGATAGACAGATATGACAGGCAGGTAGACAGACACACAGAGCCACAGACAGATAGACAGATTAGAGAAATAAGAATTAAGGTGATTGACAGGCATGATACTCGGGTGAAGCAAAGTAAAAGGCGCGCAGCTGTGTCCCACCTTTGTGACCCCACGGACTATACCGTCCACGGAGTTCTCCAGACAAGAATACTGGAGTGGGTAGCCTTTCCCTTCTTCGGGGGATCTTCCCATCCCAGGGAATCGAACCCAGGTCTCCCGCAATTGCAGGCAGATTCTTTACCAGCTGAGCCACACGGGAAGCCCAATCCACAGGTAGGCAGGTATTAATAGATACAGTAAAGCGTCTGTCTGCAATGCAGGAGACCCGGGTTCGATCCCGGGTTTGGGAAGATCCCCTGGAGAAAGAAATGGCAGCCCACTCCAGTATTCTTGCCTGGAAAATCTCATGGGCAGCGGAGCCTGGTAGGCTACCGTATGGGGTCGCAAAGAGTCGGACACGACTGAGCGACTTCACTTTCACTTTCAGAGAGACAAATAAGAGAGATAGACGGACAGATAGACAGATGCTAGACCAGAGGACAGATAAATACAGGTAGGTGGGTGGTTAGGTAGATAAGATAGACGGTAGATAAGCGAGATGATAGGCAGCTGGATACTAGGTAGTCAGGTAACAGACAGACAGAGACAGACAGACTGAGACAAAGGGAGAAGCATCCACACGCAGCAGAGACCACCCCCCTCCTGGCCTAAGCAGGTGTCATCTCCTGCTAATAAGACAAGATGGGTTCTCCTCCCAGCATCTCAACAATGACACCATCACCTCCTAGTGAAAGGCAGCCGTTGGTAGTCATTCCAGATACAAGACACAGGGGCTGGGGAAAAAGAATCAGCAGTTTCCCACAAGTCCTGTAAGTTAAGTGAAGGTCGCTCAGTCACGTCCAGCTCTCTGTGACCCCGGGGACTGTAGCCCGCCAGGCTCCTCGGTCCATGGCCTTCTCCAGGCAAGCATACTGGAGTGGGGTGCCATGCCCTCCTCCAGGGGAATCTTCCAGACCCAGGGATCGAACCCACGTCTCCTGCATCGACAGGTGGATTCTTTACCCCTGAGCCATGGGGGACGTCTTGCATATCAAAACTTAGGAACCGGATCCTTTAGAAATTCTCAGTTTGCTGGGACGCCCAGTTCGGAAGAACTGATGACGCCCCCTCCCTCCCCACCCCCCACTACCATAAATAGGAACGACACCTCTGAAAACAACCCCTCGTGCCTCTCAGTGAGGGGACTCCACACCACCTCCTGCTGCGTCTTCTCATTTGCTCCTAGAAGAAAAGGTCTCTAGCCTGTGAATAATGGAAGCCTCGGCTTTCCACACTGAAAGGATGATCTGGAGCTCCATCGCGTTTGGAAAATCTTTCTCAAGGCTGACCTCACCCATCATCAGCGTCTTCTGGCAGAGGCCGAGGGTGCTCCCATGCCTGGTCTGCTCGGCAGACATACCAGACGGACGTGGGATGCTGAGCTCTCCACCGACGCGGAGGAGCTCCAACCTGAATCTAAAGGGTGAGTGTTTCCAGTTTCCGCTGGTGACTCGCCTCGATCCCTCGGCATTTCCAGAGCCTCCCGGTTCCCAGGCAACAGCCTGGGCAGGGCGGGGCGTCTGGATGGACAAGAACTTCCTGGTTGGGGGGGGGGCTCAGAATTCAGGAATCGAGGACCAGAAGGTTCGGGTGACATCACAGCTCTATTCTCAGAGCACGTTCCGAAAGGCCTCTCCCTCTTTATGCTCAGCTCCATTCTCGCTTTTCAAATCTGGTGTGCATCCAAAGAAAAAGGAGACACTGATTCGAAAAGATAACATGCTCCTCAGTGTTCACAGGAGCACTGTGTGTGATAGTGAAAACATGGAAGTGAAGACCTAAGCATCCATCAGCAGGTCAGTGGATAAGGAAGATGTGGTACATATATACACGGTGGAGTATTACGCGGCCATGAAAAAGGATGGACGAATGCCATTTGCAGCGACATGGATCAACCCAGAGACGATCATACTACGTGAAGTCAGACAGAGAAGGAAAAATAGTCTATGTTACCACTTATGTGCAGAATCTAAAAATGAACAAATATATCAACACAGAAAAAAGACCTACAGATATTATCAAAGGGGAGAGGGAAGGGAGAGGGTCAAGATAGAAGGCGGGGAATACAAGGTACAAAGCACTGTGTATAAAATAGTTAAGCTGGAAGGCTACATTGTGCTTGGAATATCACGCTAAAGGATACCCTGTCCAGCACAGGGAACAGAGCCAATAGTTTAGGATACCTTAAATGGAGTATGCTGCTGCTAAGTCACTTCAGTCGAATCCGACTCTGTGTGACCCCATAGACGGCCGCCCACCAGGCTCCCCCATCCCTGGGATTCTCCAGGCAAGAACACTGGAGTGGGTTGCCATTTCCTTCTCCAATGCAGGAAAGTAAAAACTGAAAGTGAAGTCGCTCAGTTGTGTCCGACCCTCAGCGACCCCGTGGACTGCAGCCCACCAGGCTCCTCTGTCCACGGGATTTTCCAGGCAAGAGTACTGGAGTGAGGTACCATTGCCTTCTCCGTAAATAGAGTAACAATTATGAATCACTATGTTGTGCGTCTTAAAACAATATAAGATGGCAAACCAACTATACCTCAATAAAGAATTAAATTGTAAATATATAAAAGCCCCCCCCCCCCAAATAATAATAAATAAAATTCTAACCTTGAATAGCTGGGACTTTCAGGCAGGGCTGAGCTCTGCAGAGACTTCTTCTCCAACAAACATCACGTCCCCAGATTCTAGAGACTGGGACCTGATATGTTTTTGGACACGGACTCAGGCCACGAGAGACACAAGCTGTCTCAGTTGTGACGGGTTACGCTTTTTCTAACGATCACCAGTCCCATCACTGTTTAGCACAGATGGGCACGTGGCTGGGGCGTGACCGCCTTGTTTCTCTGCTAGAACGGAAACAAAGCTGGGTTAGAATGAAAACGGACCTCGGGAGAGTCTACAGACGTCTCTGAGAGGTCCCAGCGGGGACGAAGGGGGACCAGTTATCGCTGTTTAGTCACTTAGTCGTGTCCAACTCTTTGCAACCCCGCTGGACTGTAGCCCACCAGCCTCCTCTGTCCAGGGCGATTCTCCGAGCAAGAAGACTGGAGTGGGCTGCCATTGCCTTCCCCAGGGGATCTTTCTGACCCAGGGATTGAACCCAGCTCTCTTGCGCCTCCTGCATTGACAAGCAGGTTCTTTACCAACTATAACTAACCATGCATGCTCCCACTATCAAAGCCCACGTGCCCCCGAGCTCTTGATCCACAAGAAGAAAAACCCCCTCAGTGAGAACCCCATGCGCCCCAACTCGAGAGTCGCCCCCAGTCGCCGCGACGAGAAAAAAGCCCACGCAGAGCAAATGATCACACAGCAAAGCAGACAAGACACAAATAAAGGCAAACGAATGTGAACTCTCCAGGTTTTAAAAAACAAAAACCTTTAACGGCCATTGAAAGATAGCAACACCTTCAAGATAACCAGCTTCTCTCAAAGGCAGCAAATAAACACTGCGACGAAAGGGCGCTGGAGGAGGAAACGGCAACCCACTCTAGTATTCCTGCCTGGAAAAATCCCCCAGACGGAAAAGCCTGGCAGGCTACGGTCCACTGGGTCGCAAAGAGTTGGACACAGCTTAACAGACACACGCAAGCTAAAGGAACAAAGATGAACCAATCCTGAAAGATTCTGTCAGGATTCCAAGGGAAACACTCTTTTATTTTTTTTGTTTAACTTCTCACATCTGGAGCTTCCAGAATCTGTCCATTGAGCATATTTTAAAAATAATGGACGCATCCGCGGCCTCTCCAGATGAATTCAAGATGCCCTGATGAGGTGCCTGTGGCTTCACTCTCATTACTTGAGAGAAGACAGTTCTACCGAAGAGGATGGACCGTCTGATAGAAAGACTGTAAGATCTCTTAAGAACTTTTCATGTACCTTTTCACAGCTCCAGATGATTCGCCCCAAAGAGACGGGTCAAGATTATTATTATCATCATTTTTTTAAGAACAGTTTCGTGTACAGCCTTGGGTCTCTCGTCAAACTCCTTCGGTGTGGGGAAGGAAACTTTCCATCATTAATGAAACGCCCATGGTGAGGCTGAGATGACATCAATCGATTCCTGCAATCTCTTAAGAACTTTTCATGTACCTTTTCACAGCTCCAGATGATTCGCCCCAAAGAGACGGGTCAAGATTATTATTATCATCATTTTTTTAAGAACAGTTTCGTGTACAGCCTTGGGTCTCTCGTCAAACTCCTTCGGTGCGGGGAAGGAAACTTTCCATCATTAATGAAACGCCCATGGTGAGGCTGAGATGACATCAATCTGATTCCTGCAGGGCGACAGGACTTTGGGAATTCTGTGCAGCTAAAAAAAGAAGGAAGGAAGGAAAAAAAAAAGGGGAGAAGCCATCCAGCTTAGTTAGCACAGAGGAGGATAAAAGCCAGCAACGCTTTTAATCGTCCTCAAGGCCGATGAGAAGGGGACCACTCTCCGAGAGGCTGGCATCTTTAGCACCTCAGCATCCCTCATCTTTAGGACCTCAGCATCACTCAACATGCACGCCTGTCTTAGACCGCAAGCTGCCGGCAGGTCTTCCGAAGTCCTACATCCAGCGGTGGGCGGCCGGTCGTCCCTCCTGGACCCGAGTCGTCCTCCTTTCTGGGCTCCCCATCCGCCGCCTTCATGACTCACGTCTTGACCACAGCCGTCGTCTCCTGCCCTGCCCGTCTCCACTGTGCCACCCACTCCTCGCCGGGTGGGGCGTCTCCCCAACACCCTGCTCTGCCCTTTTCTCCTCCTGCGCTTCCATCAATGTGACAATCAACACCAGATGTTGGATGGGGCTGGACTTAAAAAAAAGAAAATTTATAAGAACATTGTCACAAACAGGTTTGCCAGCAAAAGCCACCTCATGGAGGGCAGTTGGTTCCGTTCTTCCCAGACCGACCCTCTGTCGAAGATGGTCTCACAGCATTAAGATGCTACGGGGAGAGGTCTCTGCATCTTTTGCTTATCCTTTTCTTTCTTTCTCTTTTTTAATTGGAGAGTGAGAGTGAAACTCACTCAGGCGTGTCTGACTCATTGCAACCCCGTGGACTATACAGCCCGTGGAATTCTCCAGGCCAGGATACTGGAGTGGGTAGCCTTTCCCTCCTCCAGGGGATCTTCCCAACCCAGAGATTGAACCCAGGTCTCCTGCATTGCAAGCGGATTCTTTACCAGCTGAGCCACAAGGGAAGCCCAAGAATCCTGGAGTGGGTAGCCCTTCCCTCCTCCAGGGGGATCTTCCCAACCCAGGGATCGAACCCAGGTCTCCTGCATTGCAGCAGATTCTTTACCAGCTGAGCCATCAGGGAAGCCCTTAATTGGAGGAGATCTCCCGTATGACCCAGCAATCCCACTGCTGGGCATATAAACCCTGAGGAAACCATGATTCACAAAGACACACCCACCCCAATGCTCAGGGCAGCACAATTTATAACAGTCAAGATATGGAAAACCCTAAGTGTCCATCGACAGAGGAACAGAGGAAGAAGATGTGCAACGTTTATACAATGGAGCATTGCTCAGCCCCGAAAAGGAACACAGCTGAGTGATCTGCAGAGACGTGGATGGACCTTACATTTATACAATGGAGTATTGCTCAGCCCCGAAAAGGGACGCAACTGAGTGATCTGCAGAGACGTGGATGGACCTTACATTTATACAATGGAGTATTGCTCAGCCTCGAAAAGGGACACAACTGAGTGATCTGCAGAGACGTGGATGGACCCTACAGTTATACAATGGAGTATTGCTCAGCCCCGAAAAGGGAAGCAACTGAGTGATCTGCAGAGATGTGGACAGACCTCGAGTCTGTCAGACAGAGTAAAGTAAGTGAGAAAGGGAAAGAAAGTCGTGTATTCACATGTACTTGTGGGATCTAGAAAACCAGTACAGATGCACCTTCTTCCCCTTCCTTTTAAGAGCACTTGGTAGGGGAGTTCCGTGGCGACTTGGTGGTTAGGACTCTGAACTTCCACTGCCGGGGCCTGCGTTCAGTCCCTGGTTGGGAGACTAAGATTCTGCAAGCCCTGGGGTAGGAAAAAAAAAATTTTTTTTTAATCAAACTTGTGATAAATAATTCAACATGTGAGATCATTATAGAGTGCACAGTACTTAGAGAACTGGCAAACCAGAAATACAACTGGAAAAGGTGCTCTTCTGAAGAGGCTTTTGAAAGTTATCCAGAAGATTATGTTGTAAAACTGCAGCAAGACTCCAATGACTGCCCCAGAGGGAAGCGACAGAATGGACGAGAAGGAGAAAAGAGAATATCTGCACCGTTAACAGCTGAAAATTCCCCCCGAATTCAGAGAATTATATTAAAGGTTAAACCAACCCAGGCACGTCTAACCATCCTTAAATCTGATCTGCTGTCCAGTCGCTCAGTCGTGTCCGTCTCTTTGCAACCCCGTAGACTGCAGCACTCCAGGCTTCCTCCTGCGTCCTGCACTATCTCCCGGAGTTTGCTCAAACTCACGTCCCCTGACTCAGTGGTGCATCTAATCAAACCCTAACTGGAGGTTATCGAGCAGATACAATGCTGGTAGAAAGACAGCATCATGAAAGGAAGGCCCCTTTCTCATGGTGCGCTCTCGAGACGCTCAGAACCCGGAGGAGTACTGCGCTCCGAGGTGTGGACCAGACGTGGGATGTTCAGAGCCCCGGGGCACCTCACGTAGAAAGTGGGATCATCATCAAGAATTCCAAGTCGGGTCCTGAGGAGTGTGTTCGTGGGCTGGCTCTGGTGGTGGCCCGGTGGTGAAGAATCCACCTGCCAGCGCAATGGACGCAGGTTCGATTCCTGGTCCAGGAAGAGTCCGCATGCGGTGGAGCAACAAAACCCGTGTGCTTTGTCGAAGAAACCGCCGCAGTGAGACGTCTACACAGCATGACCAGAGAAGAGTCCCCGCCTGCTGCAACCGGAGAAAGCGCTCGGGCAGCAACAGACACCCAGCACAGCCAAAAATAAAATAAAACACAAAATCTCAAGGAAAAGGAGTGAGCGTTTGACCGTCTCCTTCCCCCCAAAAAAACCCCAATGGGTCCAGAAAGACACAGGAAGGACTTTGCACTTGATCCAACCTGATCCTTGGGACACAGATGAATTTGCAACAAATTCTGCAGAAGGTGACAGAGTTTGCAACAAGCCCAAGCATCGTCCAACCCAAGAGCAGAATGTCTGGGCCATCCAAATCATCACAACATCCGCCGGGTTGCCTTGGAGACGAGAGAATCTGGAAATTCTTACCCACAGCTGGTCAATCCTCGCTCTGGCCGTTGGAAACTAACCACAGAACGCTTGGACCATGAGCTGGTATCTGCACAGAGGAACAGTCTCAGCAACTGGGTAAGGGGAGCCAGGCTTGTCTGCTAAGTCATTCAGAACTTTGGATCAGTCCAAACACGGTCAGATTTGCAACATCTTTTCAAGTATTTTCCTTTGAATTAATGATCGACGATGCACTACTTCATCGCTTGAAGGAAATGAGAAAATGCAAACATGTTTAGGAAGGCAATAAAAAAAAAAAACACCCACATTTTGGAAAGATAAATCCCAAATCCGGCATTATATGAGTAATTCACTTGAAAGGGGGCCAGTCAAATGGGGAAATAGAAATATTCTGAGATCATCTGAGGATAAAGCACGCTTGGCTTTTACGATGTTTGGTTTGTGTTGAAAGGAGAGGGTTTTGTTGCAAGCATCCAGATATTGGCACTTGATCTGAAATCACCCTGTGCGATTTTGTTTGCAGATGATGACAGCACCTACTTTCTCCCTCTGTATTGTCAGGCAGAGTCTAGTTTCTGGAAACTTCAGATCTAGAAAGGAAGATAACCTCATGGCTCTAAAGATCTATAAACAGGTGGGCTTGGTTCACCTCCAAAGTAACAGAAAAAATTCCCTTAGCAACTTGAACCAGAAACTCAACTTGGACCGATCATGGCCGACGTGTCCTGCTCCTTAAATGCTATTTCATGTGACTGATAGTCCTGTTTAACCAACTTGTTCGGGATCTTAACAGCCAACGCTAAAGCAAGTCAACCCTGAATACTCATTGGAAGGACTGATGCTGAAGCTGAAACTCCAATACTTTGGCCACCTGATGCGAAGAGCTGACTCATTGGAAAAGACCCTGATGCTGGGAGAGATTGAAGGCGGGAGGAGAAGGGGTGGGGAGGACAGAGGATGAGATGGTTGGATGGCATCACCAACTCGATGCACATGAGTGTGAGCAAACTCCCACAGATGGTGAAGGACAGGGAAGTCTGGTGTGCTGCAGTCCATGGGATCACAAAGAGTCAGACATGACCCAGCAACTGAAAAACAAATCTCAGTTCTACAAGGTTGGAGGCAAACAGTGTTTGTGTTCTCGGTATGTACAACTGGGATGAATGCATCAACCTTGTAAAAGCTTTCTTTTTTTTTAAATAGCAAACATAAGTTTTATGGTTCATCTACACTGAGCTTACATTCACCAAACAGTGAGGATATCCAAGGTTAAAATGCCCCAAGCTTGTTAACTTGGCTCCTCTCTCCTGGCGTCAAGAGAGCCACGTCTTTGACCTATGGCCCAAGCATCCCGTTCCTAAGCCTATATTCAGAGAAAACCATGATTCGAAAAGACACATACACCCCAACCCTCACAGAAGCACTATTTACAACAGTTAAGACATGGAAGCGACCTAGATGTCCATCAGGAGGGGAATGGATAGAGCTGACGTGGAAGTGGTGGTGGCTGTTCCGACGCTCAGTCGTGTCCGACCCTTTGCAACCCCGTGGACTGCAGCACGCGGGGCTCCTCCGTCCTCCACTATTTCCTGGAGTTTGCTCAGATTCACGTGGTACATGTGTACAATGTCTGGGGGCTGCCGTGGTGGCTCGGAGGGTAAAGCATCTGCCTGCAACGCGGGAGACCTGGGTTCGATCCCTGGGTGGGGAAGATCCCCTGGAGAAGGGAAATGGCAACCCACTCCAGTACTCTTGCCTGGAAAATCCCTTGGATGGAGAAACAGTCCATGGGGTCACAAAGAGTCGGACACGACTGAGCAACTTCACTTTCACAGTGTTTGAAACTGCATTAAGAGAGAGCCTCTGAAATGGGCTCCAGGAGAGACACTGGATTCTTCCCTCCCGTTCTCTTTCCTCCTTTCAAGCTGTCTTGTCCTCTTGTCTTTCCCAGCTTTCAGGGGGCCCTCATGCATCGCACAGAGTCGGACACCAGTGAAGCAACTTAGCAGCAGCAGCAGCAGCAGGCACGGATTGTCTCACAGCCCCTTCATCAACCTTCAAAACCAGGAGCACAGACTCTTCGCATCTACGTCTCTCAATGCGACTGGGCCTCGATCTCTCTCCATCTCCCCCATTACTTTTGTCGTCCCATCTCCTTCTGGGACTTCACGCTCCTGCCCTCCTGCGAGAACCCTGGCCACGACAGAGTGGAACCAGCCGAGTAAGCCCACCGGCAGATCCCCGTCTCATCACCCTTAAATGAGTCCCATCCGCAACGCCCCCTTGGACACGTAAGGTAACATATTCACGAGTTCCAAGCGTTCGCGTGTGAACATTTGGGGACGGGAGTCGGGGGAGGATTTATTCAGTTATTTGGCCAACCACATGCACTCGAGGACTCTGAACAAAATAACAGAATAGGTTTGCATCCAATATCCTATAGATACCGGTCGTTTTGGTGGCTGTTGCGGGTCTTTGCTGGTGGCTCAGACGATAACAGTGTGCCTGCTAGTCCGGCAGGCCGGGGTTTGATCCCTGGGTCAGGAAGGTCCCCTGGAGAAGGTAACAGCAACCCCCTCCAGCATTCCTGCCTGGAGAATCCCACGGACAGAGGAATGCGGCGGGCTGCAGTCCATGGGGTCGCAGAGAGCTGGACACGACTTGGTGATGGACACTTTCACTTGGTGACTGTTACCGAGTGTTTTGGGGTTCCCAGGTGGCCCTAGTGGTTAAAGACTCCGCCTCCTAATGCAGGAGATGTAGGAGACTTGGATTCGATCTCTGGGTTGTGAAGATCCCCTGGAGGAGGGCATGGCCATCCACTCCAGTCTTCTTGCCTGGAGAATCCCATGGAAAGAGAAGCGTGGTGCGCTACAGTCCACGGGGTTGCAGAGTCGGACACACCTGAAGGGCGTTAGCATGCAGGCACGCTGAAGGGCATCTGCATGCACCACGCTGAAGGGCATCTGCACGCACGCATGCTGAACCGCATCAGCACGCACCATGCTAAAGGAAATCTGCATACACGCACGCACACTGAAGGGCATCCATATGCACGCACACACGCACGCACACATGCATGCACGCACGCACGCACGCACACTAAAGGGCATCCATATGCACGCACACACGCACGCACGCACACTGAACCATGTCAGCAGACACGCACCCACACTGAAGGGCATACGCATGCACGCACGCACGCACACTGAAGGGCATCCATATGCACGCACACACGCACGCTGAACCGCGTCAGCACGCACGCTGAAGGGCGTCAGCCCGCAGCATGCACCGTGCGGTGCTGATGCCTTGGAAAGCGCCGTTACCTTTCACGGTATTGGGTGTGTCCTCTGCTTGACACTGCAAGGTGTGTGAACACACTCACTGGACGAGGTTTCAACGTGCCGAGTGTGTGAAGAGCTCCCCCTGTCATGGGCTGTAGTCACGATTCAGGCTGGCTGGCGAGCACTCATTTCAAAAAGAAACAGAGAAATCACGTTCCCTCCAGAAGAAGAGCCGCCGGACAGATGCGTTTCCCCTCAAAGGGCCGAGTCAAAAACGGGGAAGATTCGTTCCTGACGCAAACGGGTGCTGGGCTTAGTAGCAGGAGCTGAGAAAGCTTGGACATAAGGAGCGTGCTCGGTTGACCGTTGCTGTGCAGTCTGGCAGTCGAGTCTGACTCTGCCACGCTACGGACTGTAGCCCTGCAGGCGCCTCTTGTCCATGGGATTCCCCAGGCCAGAATACTGGAGCGGCTTGCCATTTCCTCCTGCAGGGGATCCTCCCGAGCCAGGGATCGAACCTGGGTCTCCGGGGTCTCCTGCATTTTAGGCAGGCCCTTTCAACTGTATACTTCAGTAAAGTCTGCAAAAACACCGAGATTTTTCCCTACTATGAATTTTGACCAAATCACACTTTCTTATGAGAACAAGATGGCAGAGTCTAAGATGCTGAGAGCACGCACGCACACTGAAGGGCATCCATATGCACGCACACACGCACGCTGAACCGCGTCAGCACGCACGCTGAAGGGCGTCAGCCCGCAGCATGCACCGTGCGGTGCCGATGCCTTGGAAAGCGCCGTTACCTTTCACGGTATTGGGTGTGTCCTCTGCTTGACACTGCAAGGTGTGTGAACACACTCACTGGACGAGGTTTCAACGTGCCGAGTGTGTGAAGAGCTCCCCCTGTCATGGGCTGTAGTCACGATTCAGGCTGGCTGGCGAGCACTCATTTCAAAAAGAAACAGAGAAATCACGTTCCCTCCAGAAGAAGAGCCGCCGGACAGATGCGTTTCCCCTCAAAGGGCCGAGTCAAAAACGGGGAAGATTCGTTCCTGACGCAAACGGGTGCTGGGCTTAGTAGCAGGAGCTGAGAAAGCTTGGACGTAAGGAGCGTGCTCGGTTGACCGTTGCTGTGCAGTCTGGCAGTCGAGTCTGACTCTGCCACGCTATGGACTGTAGCCCTGCAGGCGCCTCTTGTCCATGGGATTCCCCAGGCCAGAATACTGGAGCGGCTTGCCATTTCCTCCTGCAGGGGATCCTCCCGAGCCAGGGATCGAACCTGGGTCTCCGGGGTCTCCTGCATTTTAGGCAGGCCCTTTCAACTGTATACTTCAGTAAAGTCTGCAAAAACACCGAGATTTTTCCCTACTATGAATTTTGACCAAATCACACTTTCTTATGAGAACAAGATGGCAGAGTCTAAGATGCTGAGACAGCGAGACAGCCGGCCAGACAGCGAGACAGCCGGCCAGACAGCGAGACAGCCGGCGAGACAGCAGCCAGTGGCTCTTCCTAGTATATGAATATGCGCCACTAACCTCTCAGGGGCTGGGTACGCCGTGAAGTCACCTACATCCCGGGATGGGCTTGCACCAACACCCTGGGACGGGCTTGTACCATCTCCCGCTGAGGCTTAAGGCACAGCAGCAGCGAGATCAGGTAACGAGGCCAACTTTCCACAAGCAGTCAGTGCAGACATCCTTACAAGAACGGGTGTGCAGCAGGGCAAAGACGGTGGAGCACCGCAGTTCCCTAGTGACCACCCCGGGGACTTCAGGGGAGAGACTTCGGTGCTTTTCTCCCGCCTACAGCTTTCAGCCGCCCGCGTTTAAATCACCAGTGCAGTTTCCATCGGACCATCGGTACCTCCCATAAACGTCGGCACAATTCCCATCGGACCGGCCGAATCTCCCGTGGGCTGACGTTCAGGTCTGAGCCCTCGATAAAGTCAGGCGCGTCTATTGCAATCGATGTTCTCGGAAGGAAAATACTGCAAGACAGATGCCCATGAAATGCAGATTGAGCACGTGCATGCTGAGTCGAGAGCATCTCGTTTTTGAGGGGTTTTATTTTTTATGTTTTGCAGTAACTCAGCAATGCTCCCACGCGCTCCGGAGGCTCTGCTCCTCTGTCTCGTACTTGATGAGCTTGGGCAAGGCATCCTCAGCCGCCCACCTTCAACCCTACGCAGTGGGAACTGTAAAGACACGGGCGTTTGTTTTACCGGCAAAACACTGCTTTCCTGACCTGCTGAGGTCTGTGCGTCCCGGGCAATACAAGCGCACGCCAGATGAGGGAAGAACCAGGGGCCGCCAAACGCCTAGACCCTCCCCCAGAGCACGTGTGCAAACACAGACACAGATTCCGGGAGGGCCGTTTCAAAATGTCAGTTCACCTAAACCCTCAGAACATGTTTTGAAGGTAGCGAAACCCAGCGGACAGTGAAGAAAGTTCAGCCCCATCCGTGACCGGGAGAATGTGATGCAAAGGGAAAGGCAGTCTGGAACAATCACAGAAAAATTAAAAATAGGTAACTGACACTGTGTTTATTCAAGAGCGAGAGTTTGGAAATGGTCTGAAACGCTGGGACCACCGCCTAAAATTTTCCACTTTCCTCAGCCAGACTAGAAAGTGCATTAAATATTTACAGAAAGAAAAAGAAAAAAAAAATTTTTTTTTTGCACCAAGAAAAATACTTCCATCAGTTCATCGTAGCATCTCATGAAGTACAGGCAGAATGGAAAAAAAAAACCAGAAGCCAGCCACGGGTTCTCAGTTGCTGCCCACATACAAAGAAAATGAGCTGGGGTTGCAGGTGAGACATTAAGATTTCCAGGCAGCGTCAAAACTTCTGGTTCTCCTTTCAGCTGGAAGGAAGGGACTGGCTACCTCGAATGTCTTCAAGGTCAGGTCTTTCTTCCGCAGCAGCACCAAGTCTCTGAACAAACATTATTTTGAGCAGTGCTTTACCGCCAAATCAGCTAAGAAGCCACAAAGCGGTGGAATTCCTGGGGGCGCGGAGACCACGGGTGCAGACGCTGGCAGAGCTGTCGCGATAAAGTACTCCAGGTGAGGGGGGCTGAAACAACAACTACTTAGGTCTCCCAATCCAGTCCACCCTAAAGATCAGTCCTGAATATTCACTGGAAGGACTGATGCTGAAGCTCCAATACTCTGGCCACCAGATTCAAAGAGCCGACTCACTGGAAAAGGCCCTGATGCTGAGAAAGACTGAAGGCGGGAGGAGAAGGGGACGGCAGAGGGTGAGATGGGTGGGTGGCATCAGTGACTTGATGGGCAAGAGTCTGAGCAAGCTCCGGGAGCTGGTGATGGACAGGGAGGCCTGGCGTGCTGCGGTCCAAGGGGTCATAAAGAGTTGCACAAAGCTGAGCGACTCAACAGCAACAACAAATTTATTTCTTTGATTGTGCTTGGACTCAGCTGAGGGATTCAGGACTTGCCATCTTAGCTGTGGCATGTGGGATCTAGTGTGCTGAACCAGGGATTAAACCCAGGCCCCCTGCATCAGGAGCAGGGTCTTAGCTGCTGGACGATCAGCAAAGGCCGGATAAGGACGTGACTCTTAAAGACGATTGGCTGGCATCTGCTGAACACAAAAAAAACACCTCTCAAATCCCCACCCCATCCCCACCGGGCAAAGACCCTCATCTGCCCTCTCGTGGACATGATTTGAGATTGAAAAAAAAAAAAAAAAGACCCTTCAGGCCTGTGACACAAAATAGTTTTCAATTGTGAATGGGCTGTTTCCTGCCTAAACAGAGAAGAGCACCCTGCTTGTGTTTCTTGTTAATTTACATAGTTGTTTTAATCAGGCACAAAACCACAACGGGCTCTGTCAGCAGATTCTTTGTGTACAAACGACTGATAGGTTGGAAGTTCAAATGACTCTTGAGTAAACTATTTCTTCCTTTCTGCGGGCAGATTAAGCAATGATGAGGGTTTTTTTCTTTCTTTCAATGTGCAACTTGGCCATGTTTAAGTCGGCTGGGGGTACTTATCTTTGCCGAGTTTTGTAAGATCAGACAGCAGCTACACAATCCATCAAAAACCACAGAACCAGGCCCGGAGTTTGTGCGGAAGTTTTTAACAATGACTAGGAGAAGGCAATGGCACTCCACTCAGTCCAGTCGCTCAGTCACGTTCGACCCTTTGCGACCCCATGGACTGCAGCATGCCAGGTCTGCCTGTCCATCACCGACTTCCGGAGCTTAGTCAATCTCATGTCCATCGAGTCACTGATGCCATCCAACCCTCTCACCCTCTGTCGCCCCCTTCTCCTCCTGCCCTCAATCTTTCCCAGCATCAGGGTCTTTTCCAGTGAGTCAGCTCTTCATATCAGGTGGCCAAAGCACTGGAGCTTCAGCATCAGTCCTCCCAGTGAATATTCACGGTTGATTTATTATTATCATTATTATTCCTGGTTCCGCAAGCATTTCTCGGAACTGAAAAGGTATTTCGTAATACTTCATCGCTGGATGTGAGCCCACTTGGAGAGCCAGGGACTTTCCAAAGTGTTGGAAAGGAGTATCTCGGATGCAAGAAGTAGGAGAAGGAAGGTCCTGCCCTGTTTTGTCCTTTTTGGTTGCAGAGCACGACAGGGAAGAGACAAATGCCTCATATTCTAAAGGGGCCTCACTCTGTGCGCCTTGACCCTGTGGTCCTCGACGGAGATGAAGGAACCTCCAGGGGACACCTGGCGATGCCTGCAGCTTCCTGGGCGGCTCGATGGTGAACCGCCTGCCAACTCAGATCACGTAGAGACTCAGGTTTGATCCCTGGGTCGAGAAGATCCCCTGGAGGAGGGCATGGCAACCCACTCCAGTCTTCTTGGGAGAATCCCACAGACAGAGGAGCCTGGAAGGCTGCAGTCCATGGGGTTTCGAAGAGTTGGGCACGACTGAGCGACTAACATTTTCACTGTGTGTGTGTGTGTGTGTGTGTGGGTGCGTGTGTGTGTGTGAAGCTGCTTCCGTCGTGTCCAACTCTTTGCAACCCTGTGCTCTGTAGTCCGCCAGGCTCCTCTGTCCACGGGATTCTCCGGGCAGGAATACCGGAGTGGGTTGCCACGCCCTCCTCCCGCTCACTCTGTCTCTACCATTTTCCTGATCTAACTCATCTGTCTCATATTGTATATCACGACTTATCTGTCCTCTTTAGCCTTGTCTGTGATGCTGGGAGGGGTTGGGGGCAGGAGGAGAAGGGGACGACAGAGAATGAGATGGCTGGATGGCGCCACCGACTCGATGGGCGTGAGTTTGAGTGAACTCCGGGAGTTGGTGATGGACAAGGAGGCCTGGCGTGCTGCAAATAATGGGGTGGCAAACAGTCGGACACGACTGAGCGACTGAACTGAACTGACTGATTTTTATATCAGATAGGTAATACAGATAGATGAATGGATAGAGAGACCATTTGTAAAATGTACAAGTACTTGAAATGCAGCACTTTTGGGGGGGAGGTCGGGCACAGTGAGTACCGTAGTGATGGTAGAGACAGCTCTGGGGGGACTCAGCCAGGGATGGATCTGACTCCCTCTGGATTCCCTCTTGTGCCCGGCACGGCCAGGCACCAGCAGGGGTGGGGGCGTCTCTAGGGCCGCGTCCCGTGCTCCCTCTGCCCACCCTCCAGTGTGCCGGGCCCCCATTCCCCTACCTAGCCCCTGGCCAGCCTGGTTTTGCAGGACCGGCCACCTTCCCTGGCCCCTCAACACACCTGGCCCCACTGCTCATCACATCTTCTCTGTTTTCTGGTTATGCGTCCATCCTTCCGAGACCACTGCCTCCCAACCCCCAGAGAGCTCCCAGGTGCTCACAGGTCTTCCTCCATTGGCGGTCCCCACACCTGGGACCGAGGCCAGCAGCGACAACCGCTCAGCGACGTCCCCGCACCTGGGAACCAAGTCTGGCAGCAACGACTGCTCAGCGAACGTCCGGGCAAACGCTGCCACTCCTTAGCTCCCCTCACAGCTGCTACTGAAGGAGCTCTAGATGAGGGTGCTGGCTCTCCACCCCTGAGAGCCATTCCCCAGCACCCAGGGAGTGTGTCTCTAGGTCCAGAGAACAGCTGAGAAGGATGCTGAAGGCAGCCTGGTCCTCAAAGTCCGTTGAGCATAAAGAAAGTAAAAGTGAAGTCGCTGAGTGGTGTCCAACTCTTTGCGCCCCCATGGACGGTAGCCCACCAGGTTCCTCTGTCCCTGGAATTCTCCAGGCAAGAATCCTAGAGACGGTTGCCATTCCCTTCTCCAGGGGATTTTCTGAATTCAGGGATCGCACCCTGGTGTCCTGAACTGCAGGCAGATGCTTTACCATCTGAGCCATCAGGGATGCCCCCTGGAGCACAAAATGCAGTAAAAAATAAGTCCTGCAGTGGTTTTTCAACCAGACCCTCCGGCACAGCGAATCCAGGGCACCTGATTCTATTTCAGGGCAAAGGAAGTGAAGACGCTTTGCTGCAATGCTTCATGGGATATGTGTGCCTGTACTGGGCTGCTTTGGGGGAATTTTCTGTTATTTTTTTCCCAATAGTTACGTATGGATGTGAGAGATGGACCATAAAGAAGGCTGAGCACTGAAGACTTGATGCTTTTGAACTGTGGGGCTGGAGAAGACTCTTGAGAGTCCCTTGGACAGCGAGAAATCAAACCGGTCCCTCCTAAAGGAAAGCAACATTGAATATTCATTGCAAGGACTGATGCCGAAGCTGAAACTCCAACTCTTTGGTCACCTGATGCCAAGAACTGGCTTAATGGAAAGGACCCTGATGCTGGGAAAGATTGAGGGCAGGAGGAGAAGGGGATGACAGAGGAAGAGATGGTTGGTGGCATCACCGACTCAGCGGACACAAGTTTGAGCAAGCTCCAGGACACAGTGAAGGATAAGGAAGGCTGCTGTGCTCCTTTCCATGGGATTGCAAAGACTCGGACACGACTGTGTGACTGAACAAAAAGGTGAAAGGGGGGGAAATTGTGTGCCCCCGATTCCGCAGGCCTCTCCCACTGACATACGGACAAAGAGCTGGATGTGAAATTCCTTTTCCTATCTCTGCCTTTCCTCACTCTGTCCAATTTCTACTTCCTCACTGGAAGAAACATGATTCGATTTTCCTGAAACATCACCACCAGACTGAGATCCTATAGCTCTTTTTAAGTATCTCCTCATGCCAGGAGAAAAAAAAATGTTTAAAATCATCAAGGTTATTTATATATTTTTGAAATGTTTTCACGAGGTTACATAGGATTTCACAGGGAAAAAAATCGACGCTTCATGTAACAGAATCATATGTAGATGGAAAAAAAACAAAAGTGTGTACATTTCGTGCAATGCCAGGGAACCCAGATCTGACATTCTCCTGAAATAGAAGGGACTCGAGAAATTCTTTTCTCCAAGTTTAGAAACCATTCAAACTTGATGAGTTTGCTGTTTTGATCATAATTTAAATTTCTTCCAGATTTGTATCCTTAGGGGGAAAAAAAATATGGCTTCATGCTTGTAGCTAAGAAAGATCAAAATAGTATATTAAATGCTCTCAGAAGACTTTTTTTATACATAGAAAAAATATTCAATGAGTTAATACAAATCAGAAACAGGCTGATTCTCCCTGAGATTACACAAGCATTTCTGCGTTAAGAAAAGGAAGGGTAAAAAAAAAAAAGATCAACGAAAACATATCAGCTACCCAAAAGAGCAACACCTTCTCATCTTTCATGGAGAAGATCAATGAAAACATATCAATTACGAAAAGAGGAAGGACTCGAAAGCTTTAATTATGGTTCAGATGCCCAACTTCCAAACAAAAACGAAGGCGGGCATGTCTCTGCCCTCTACACAAGGTGGGATCATTACCATGCGTACATGGAGGGGAGAACCGGCTGGGTAAGCACGTTGGATTAAGCCACAAAGTCACCTGATGACTTGATCCAAGTCAAGTGATAAACAAAGAGGCCAGCAGCGACAACCGCTCAGCGACGTCCCCGCACCTGGGAACCAAGTCTGGCAGCAACGACTGCTCAGCGAACGTCCGGGCAAACGCTGCCACTCCTTAGCTCCCCTCACAGCTGCTACTGAAGGAGCTCTAGATGAGGGTGCTGGCTCTCCACCCCTGAGAGCCATTCCCCAGCACCCAGGGAGTGTGTCTCTAGGTCCAGAGAACAGCTGAGAAGGATGCTGAAGGCAGCCTGGTCCTCAAAGTCCGTTGAGCATAAAGAAAGTAAAAGTGAAGTCGCTGAGTGGTGTCCAACTCTTTGCGCCCCCATGGACGGTAGCCCACCAGGTTCCTCTGTCCCTGGAATTCTCCAGGCAAGAATCCTAGAGACGGTTGCCATTCCCTTCTCCAGGGGATTTTCTGAATTCAGGGATCGCACCCTGGTGTCCTGAACTGCAGGCAGATGCTTTACCATCTGAGCCATCAGGGATGCCCCCTGGAGCACAAAATGCAGTAAAAAATAAGTCCTGCAGTGGTTTTTCAACCAGACCCTCCGGCATAGCGAATCTAGGGCACCTGATTCTATTTCAGGGCAAAGGAAGTGAAGACGCTTTGCTGCAATGCTTCATGGGATATGTGTGCCTGTACTGGGCTGCTTTGGGGGAATTTTCTGGTATTTTTTTCCCGATAGTTACATACGGATGTGAGAGATGGACCATAAAGAAGGCTGAGCACTGAAGACTTGATGCTTTTGAACTGTGGGGCTGGAGAAGACTCTTGAGAGTCCCTTGGACAGTGAGAGATCAAACTGGTCCATCCTAAAGGAGATCAACATTGAATATTCTTTGTAAGGACTGATGCTGAAGCTGAAACTCCAACTCTTTGGCCACCTGATGCCAAGAACTGGCTCATTGGAAAGGACCCTGATGCTGGGAAAGATTGAAGGCAGGAGGAGAAGGGGATGACAGAGGAAGAGATGGTTGGATGGCATCACCGACTCAGCGGACACGAGTTTGAGCAAGCTCCAGGACACAGTGAAGGATAAGGAAGGCTGCTGTGCTCCTTTCCATGGGATTGCAAAGACTTGGACACGACTGTGTGACTGAACCAAAAAGGTGGAAGGGGGGGAAATTGTGTGCCCCCGATTCCGCAGGCCTCTCCCACTGACATACGGACAAAGAGCTGGATGTGAAATTCCTTTTCCTATCTCTGCCTTTCCTCACTCTGTCCAATTTCTACTTCCTCACTGGAAGAAACATGATTCGATTTTCCTGAAACATCACCACCAGACTGAGATCCTATAGCTCTTTTTAAGTATCTCCTCATGTGTGACTGAACAAAAAGGTGAAAGGGGGGGAAATTGTGTGCCCCCGATTCCGCAGGCCTCTCCCACTGACATACGGACAAAGAGCTGGATGTGAAATTCCTTTTCCTATCTCTGCCTTTCCTCACTCTGTCCAATTTCTACTTCCTCACTGGAAGAAACATGATTCGATTTTCCTGAAACATCACCACCAGACTGAGATCCTATAGCTCTTTTTAAGTATCTCCTCATGCCAGGAGAAAAAAAAATGTTTAAAATCATCAAGGTTATTTACATATTTTTGAAATGTTTTCACGAGGTTACATAGGATTTCATAGGGAAAAAAACCGACGCTTCATGTAACAGAGTCATATGTAGATGGAAAAAAAACAAAAGTGTGTACATTTCGTGCAATGCCAGGGAACCCAGATCTGACATTCTCCTGAAATAGAAGGGACTCGAGAAATTCTTTTCTCCAAGTTTAGAAACCATTCAAACTTGATGAGTTTGCTGTTTTGATCATAATTTAAATTTCTTCCAGATTTGTATCCTTAGGGGGAAAAAAAATATGGCTTCATGCTTGTAGCTAAGAAAGATCAAAATAGTATATTAAATGCTCTCAGAAGACTTTTTTTATACATAGAAAAAATATTCAATGAGTTAATACAAATCAGAAACAGGCTGATTCTCCCTGAGATTACACAAGCATTTCTGCGTTAAGAAAAGGAAGGGTAAAAAAAAAAAAGATCAACGAAAACATATCAGCTACCCAAAAGAGCAACACCTTCTCATCTTTCATGGAGAAGATCAATGAAAACATATCAATTACGAAAAGAGGAAGGACTCGAAAGCTTTAATTATGGTTCAGATGCCCAACTTCCAAACAAAAACGAAGGCGGGCATGTCTCTGCCCTCTACACAAGGTGGGATCATTACCATGCGTACATGGAGGGGAGAACCGGCTGGGTAAGCACGTTGGATTAAGCCACAAAGTCACCTGATGACTTGATCCAAGTCAAGTGATAAACAAAATCTCATCTGAAATGCATGCGTTCCTTCCCCACGGTCCAACGTCCCCTAGTCTAAGGGAAATCCCTTCAGAAATCCAAGCGGACCTTCGTTTGACTGTTCAACGCGGCCACTTTGGAGAGACACGACCTCCCATGAATGTACCAGCTTCCGCCTGCCAACCAGCTTCCCCGGGCCATCACGACGTCCCTTCAAGACCAACAGCGACTGCTCGTCCATGTTCTAATTGATTATCAACAGTATGCTCTTCGCTCAGTCGCGTCTGCCTCTTTGTAAGCCCATGGACTGCAGCCCGCCAGGCTCCTCTGTCCATGGGATTCCCCGGGCGAGGATACTGGGGTGGGTGGTCATACCCTCCCCCAGGGGAACTTCCCCACCCAAGGATCGAACCCACGTCTGTTTACATCTCCTGCGTTGGCAGGCGGGATCTTAATCACAGCGCCACCTGGGAAGTCCAACTTTACTCCGATACAAATTAAAAAATTCTTTGACGCTCCATTCTAGATCACATGTCCTCCAAAACAGGAGGCATGAAAAACCAAAGGTAAGTGATTCTCAAGATTTTTTCCATTAAAATGCGGACGGCACACACTTACCACACTAACTCTATTGAACTCACGATACTCATCAGCATGAAGGCAACGCGGCTCCCCGTGGGGGATTCGATTTTGCTCAAGGTACAGACGACGCACGCAGACTCAAGTCTAGACGTTAGCCCACCTTTTCTTGACCCTGAGTTCACGATGCTGCCAGTAAGGGAGGAAACTCTCACAATTAAACCTAACACATTTAATTTAAAAGCCAGAGGGCTCTTGAAAGAGAAAAGGAATACTGTGTTTTGTGAATTATGTGTGTGCTCAGCTCTGTCTGATTCTGTGCGACCCCATGGACTGCAGCCCACCAGGCTCCTCTGTCCCTGGGACTCTCCAGGCAAGAATACTGGAGTGGGCTGCCATGCCCTCCTTCAGGGGATCTTCCAAACCCCAGATCAAACATGTGTCTCCTGCCTTGGCAGGGGGATTCCTTACCACGGAGCCACTGGGAAGCCCTTTGTCTAATATAGAGAGGGGATCTCTTTCCAGGTTAGACAGGAGCTGTCTTGAAAGAGCCTCCACGTGGCAGAGGCGAGTTCAACAAACAGGACCCCAGCGGCTACCGTGGTGTGCTGGTGGGTTGTGCGGATGTGCGTTATGTTTGATGGATTTGAGCCATCTCTCTACGTGGCTGAACCCACGTTGCTGGCAAAAGACAGGCTCCCCCATCCGTGGCAGCCATCTGAGTGTTCATTTCTGCCGTGGAAGCGAGATTTAAAAATGGAAGCTCAAGCTGCCGCATCTGGGTACCATGTGTCCGGAAGAACGCAGAGACAGGCTCTGTCCTTCACGGTGTCAACTGGTGGGACTCTGGGGCTGGCTGGCTACCCATGTACATATGCAGGGTCCACAGTTTGCTGGGCAAACGAGGTACTAGAAGCTGGCAGGTAATAGCTGGGTATGAGGTCTGTATAAAAACCACACACGGCGGGAAATGCAAAGTGTCCAAGATGGGTCTGTGGAGGAACGACTATTCACACGCAAGTGTTGAAAGATGCGTTTCGTTGCTAGACAAGACCCAGAGAATCAGCAATATGAGAAAAACTCATGCTGCGAATCAAGCGAGGCTGGAAATAACGTTCACGGAGAAGAAGAGCCATCTAATTCAGGTGTCCAGAGTACCCAGAGTGCTGCTGCTGCTGCTGAGTCGCTCCAGTCGTGCCCGACTCTGTGCGACCCCACAGACGGCAGCCCACCAGGCTCCCCCGCCCCTGGGATTCTCCAGGCAAGAACACTGGAGTGTGTTGCCATGTCCTTCTCCAATGCATGAAAGTGAAAAGTCAAAGGGACGTCGCTCAGTCGTGTCCAACTCTTAGCGACCCCATGGACTGCAGCCCACCAAGCTCCTCGTCCATGGGATTTTCCAGGCAAGAGTACTGGAGTGAGGGGCCATTGCCTTCTCCGATGCATGAAAGTGAAAAGTGAGAGTGAAGTCGCTCAGTCGTGTCTGACTCTTAGCGACCCCATGGACTGCAGCCCACCAGGCTCCTTGTCCATGGGATTTTCCAGGCAACAGTACTGGAGTGAGGGGCCATTGCCTTCTCTGAACCCAGAGTGCAGGGTCCTGCAATCGTATGCTGTTCACGTGACAAGTATCATATGTGATGTCACCGTCAACCATGGATCAAGAAGAGAGAATACATACACGAGGCGCAATATTACTCAGCCTTGAAAAGGGACAAGGTCATGTCATCTGCAGCGAAATGGACGGACCTACAGATTTTCACACTGAGTGAGGTCAGTCAGACCGAGGAGGAGAAATACCGTACAGCATCGCTTATACGCGGAATCTAGAAAAAAGAAATGAGACAGAGGAAGGTGTCAGTGAGATAACAGAATTAAAATTTTGGCCGACCAAAATAAAAATCGCCAGCCACAGACGTTAGTTTCTGCAAAAATCCACCAGTCAGTGGTGAGTTCATTTGCCAGCGTCTTCCCCAGACGTTGCCTTCTCGAAAGACGTGAGAAACACACTGGCTGTAAACTCATTCACACGTTCTATCTATCTGTTGCTGCTGTTTCATCTTTAAGTCATGTCCGACTCTGCGGCAACCTCGTGGACTGCAGTCCACCAGGCTCCTGCTTTCTCCACTATCTCCAGAGTTGGCTCAGATTCATGTCCACTGAGTCAGTGATGCCATCCAACCACCTCCTCCTCATGTTCCTCCTGCCTTCAGCCTTTCCCAGCAGCAGGGTCTTTTCCGATGAGTCAGGTCTTCGCATCAGCTGGCCAAAGGACTGGAGTTTCAGCTTCAGCATCCACCCTTCCGGTGAATATCCAGGGCTGAGTTCCTTAAGGATAGACGGGTTGGATCTGCTTACACCCCAGGGGACTCTCAAGAGTCTTGTCCAGCACCACGGTTGGAAAGCATCAATTCTTCAGCGCTCAGCCTTCTTTACGTCCCAGCTCTCACATCTGTACCCGACAACAGGCTCTCCGGTCTCTCCCATGATCGATACGGGGTTGATCAAATCCACTGCAGTCGGCCCCCTGAAATATTTCAGGGGAGGCTATCTGGCCAAGGCAGCTCGCTCTCTCTGTCGACAGGGATCCACATTCTTCCAGAGGGGAGGATCCACTGTGGTTTCCTGGGCAATCCGGAGCCTCACAGGATGTCGGATGCAGACGGCTGTGGGTTTCACGCCCGGATGTTACAGCTGATGGGGAACCGCAGATGGCGGGACTCAGGCCGTTGTGAGGGAAATAAAGTCACTGCAAAGAGCACAGAAGGCAATCGGAGTGGTGTTTGCCATCCGCGTGAGAGGCTGGGTCCTTCCCCTTGCGTATGGCCGCCGACCTTTCCCAAGAGTGGTTTATAACAAAGTCAGCACAATGCCTTTTTCGGGACCGACCACACCTAGCCTTTGCAGACTGGCGACTGTGGCTCGGCGGGCTGCAGAGGAGACAGCTGTTTGCCGTTAAAGGCATGGCCCGCGTTGTCAGGGAGCCATCCTGCTCCCTCAGGCCCTGTTCCTGCAGCTCGTCCCCGCGGGTTTAGGGGCCAGCCCGCAGCTTTCACGCCCCAGCACACAAAGCTCATCCCACTGGACACGCACACAGAGTTACATTCATACTGGATCAATCTGAGAAAAGGATACTCTTTCTAAAAAAAGAAAAAAGCCCTATTTTCAGTTTTCCCCTTTTTAGCAAACTGTTGAAGTAATCTCCTTCATTAGAGAAAGTAATAAAAGCAACACTTTTTTTATTAGCATCAGAAACTTTCTGCACAGAACGGTTTCATCAAAAACATGCTGCATTTTGTCAAGCACAAGGGTGAGGTGGGATATTTTCCTGTTTGTTTGGTCCGCTGCTTACAAGGAAATCTGCCTTTTCGAAGCTGAATTAAGAGACAAATGATAATATTTTTATCTCCTATTAAAAAGGTTTATTATATATTTTTATTTAGTATATATATCGAAATACATATATTATAAAATAAAAGTTTTATTTAAAAGTATAGTTGATTTACAATACTGAGTTAGTTTCAGGTATACAGCAAAGTGAATTAGTAACATATAGATGTATAGATATATATATATATCACTAAGTCACTAAAGCGAATATATATATACACATGGAGAAGGCAATGGCACCCCACTCCGGTACTCTTGCCTGGAAAATCCCATGGATGGAGGAGCCTGGTGGGCTGCAGTCCATGGGGTCACTGAGGGTCGGACACGACTGAGCGACTTCACTTTCACTTTTCACTTTCATGCATTGGAGAAGGAAATAGCAACCCACTCCAGTGTTCTTGCCTGGAGAGTCCCAGGGATGGGGGAGCCTGGTGGGCTGCCGTCTCTGGGGTCACACAGAGTCGAACACGACTGAAGTGACTCAGCAGCAGCAGCAGCATATATATACACATACACACACATTGTTTTTTAGATTCTTTTCCCATATGTCATTACAGAGTACTGACTAGAGTTCTCTCTGCTATACAGTAGTAGGTCCTTATTAGTTATCTGCTTTATGTACCGTAAAGCATTTCTGGAGAAAGAAATGGCAACCCTCTCCAGTGTTCTTGCCTGGAGAATCCCAGGGACGGGGGAGCCTGGTGGGCTGCCGTCTATGGGAGAGAAGGCAATGGCACCCCACTCCGGTACTCTTGCCTGGAAAATCCCATGGATGGAGGAGCCTGGTGGGCTGCAGTCCATGGGGTCACTGAGGGTCGGACACGACTGAGCGACTTCACTTTCACTTTTCACTTTCATGCATTGGAGAAGGAAATAGCAACCCACTCCAGTGTTCTTGCCTGGAGAGTCCCAGGGATGGGGGAGCCTGGTGGGCTGCCGTCTCTGGGGTCACACAGAGTCGAACACGACTGAAGTGACTCAGCAGCAGCAGCAGCATATATATACACATACACACACATTGTTTTTTAGATTCTTTTCCCATATGTCATTACAGAGTACTGACTAGAGTTCTCTCTGCTATACAGTAGTAGGTCCTTATTAGTTATCTGCTTTATGTACCGTAAAGCATTTCTGGAGAAAGAAATGGCAACCCTCTCCAGTGTTCTTGCTTGGAGAATCCCAGGGACGGGGGAGCCTGGTGGGCTGCCGTCTATGGGGTCGCACAGAGTCGGACACGACGGAAGTGACTCAGCAGCAGCAGCAGCAGCACCCTGTAAAGCAGCATATAAAGTGCTCACTCGCTCAGTCGTGTCCGACTCTTGCAACCCCGTGGACTGTAGCCCGCCAGGCTCCTCTGCCCAAGGGATTCTCCAGGCAACAACACTGGAGTGGGCTGTCATTTCCTCCTCCAGGGGATCTTCCCGACCCAGGAACCGAACCCAGGTCTCCTTCATTGCAGGCAGATTCTTTGCCAACTGAGTTACGAGGAAATCCCCATGCTATACAGTAGGTCTTTACAAACTACTTTATCAATATATTGATATATTAATTACTTAAGATATAGTGTGTATGTCAATCCCAATCTCCCAATTTATCCGGCCCCGTTCCCCCTCCTTGGCAATCTTAAGTTTGATCTCTACATCTGTGACTCTATTTCTGTTTTGGGGATAAGCTGAAAGGACAGATAATTATGAAGACTTGCCTCATCTTGGGCACAGCATGGAATAAACATAAGAATGGAAATTCACGTAATTTGTGGTGTGTGTGTGTGTGTGTGTGTGCGCGTGTGTGTGTGCGCGCGCTCAGTCGCTCAGTGGTGTCTACTCTTTGCAGCCCCGTGGACTGTAGCCCTCCAGGCCTCTCCATCCATGGGATTCTCCAGGCAAGGAGTGGGTTGCCATTTCCTCCTCCAGGGGATCTTCCCGACCCAGGGATCGAACACTCATCTCTTTCGGCTTCTGCATCTTTGCCAGTAAAGCTAAGTGGGCAGCCCAATTTGTAATATATGTCGGGAGACAAGCAAGGGCTTCCCTGGTGGCTCAGCTGGCGAAGAATCCGCCTGCCGTGCAGGAGACCTGGGTTCCATCCCTATCCCCCGGAGAAGGCAACAGCTACCCACTCCTGTAGTCTGGTCTGGAGAATTCCACGGGTAGAGGAGCCTGGTGGGCTACAGTCTATGGATTTGCAAACAGTCACACACCAGTGAGAGACCGAGTGCACGCGCGCGCACACACACACACACATTACAAATTACGTCACCTTCTGTTCTTATGTTTACTGCACACCGTGCCCAACATGAGGCAAGGGGGTCGGCTGCAAAGTCAGACATGACTGGGCAACCTTCACTTTCACAGGGAGACATTTCTAGGAAAATATCAACCACCTTCTAGGTAACATTTTAAGAGGCACGAGTTTGGGCAGACAAGCCTAAAGGTCCTCAAAGGATCGAAGTGGGCAGCACTGCAACCGCCTAATTTCCAAAATGCCAAAGAAGTGACAGGGTACAGAACTTGGCAGAGAACACTGGTCAGAAGGTGGTTTGCAGAGGCTGCAAGAAAGAGCCAGGCATGGGGTGAACCCGCAGCCCCCCGGAGGCTGGAACAGTGCTGTCTTCTGTGTCGTTACTCCGGGTCTCTGTTGCTCTGAGCAGCCTTTCCCTAGCTGTGGCAAGTGGCGGCTCCTCCCGCGTCATGATGCTCGGCTTTCTCCTCGCAGTCGCTGCTCCGGTTTGGGAGCGTGGGCTCCGGGCACACGGGCTTCAGCGGTTTTCGGCCACGGGCTCCAGAGCTGCAGCGTGTGGGCGCTGGAGCTCGGTCGCTGTGGCGCATGGGCTTAGGTGCTCTGCAGCATGCGGAATCGTCCTCGACCAGAGATCGAACCCACGTCCCCTGCACTGGCAGATGGACTCTTATCTGCTGGACCACCAGGGAAGGCCCTAGAACAGTGGTACGTATTTTCTGGGTGAAGAAAGCAAGATAGCTCCCTTTGCAACCAATTCTATAAACAAAGGAAGGAAAAGAAAGAAACAAACTCCCCGTCCAAAGGAGAAGGGGGTGCTGGAGGACTTCAGAAGGTGAGAAGAACTGGTTATTTCTGGAACACATCTGCTAGAAAAGCAGGAGAAGCGTTCTGAGACCAGAAGGGAGCATACGCATGCTTGGTAAGTCGCTTCAGTCGTGTCCGGCTCTGTGTGACCCCACAGACGGCAGCCCAACAGGCTCCCCTGTCCTCGGGATTCTCTAGGCAAGAACGCTGGAGTGGGGTGCCACATGGAAACCCAGACGCATGACGATGAAGGACCGTGGAGGGGCACACATCTCAGACCACTTCCTACAGAAAATCACCTCCAAGAGGCAGGAGACAAACTCAGATGAAAACGTACAACCCAGAGGAAAGGCTTAATGCAGTGAAAACAGGAAGAGATGTGCTGTTGTTTTGTTTGAATATAGAGAAGACATTGAGCCCCTCCATGTAGGAGGAATCACTCAAGAAGACCAACACTATTCAACCAAAAGACAGTCCAGGAAGCATAATCCAAGAGAACCTTCCTGAGCTGGCAGCCACAAACCCAGAGATGAAAGAGGTTCCTGACTTGGTAGACACAAACCCACAGACGGAAGACATTCCTGCGTCGGCAGACATGAATCCACAGAAGAAAGACGTCCACTGACTTTAAAGAAGTGAGAGGTAAATAACCCATTAATTCTGCCCCACACCAGAGAGCTGTCCAGCCCCAAATGTCAGTAGGGCTGAGGCTGAGAAAGCTTGGCTGAGCATGAAGTCAGGATTGTATCTATCTACTCTGTCCATCCATCCGTCTCTAAGTATCCATTCATCCATCATCTATACATCCATCCATGCAGATACATCCATCTATCCATCATCTATCTCCACTATCTATCTATGTAGCTTTCTGTACTATCAATCAATCTATCCATCCATCATCTGTCTGTATTATCAATCAATCTATCCATCCATCATCTGTCTGTATTATCAATCAATCCATCCATCCATCATCTGTCTGTAGTATCAATCAATCCATCCATCATCTGTCTGTACTATCAATCAGTCTTTCCATCCATCATCTGTCTGTACTACCAATTAATCTATCAGCTATAAATATATGTGGCTGTACTATGTGTCGAGTTATCATTTCTATCAAGCCACCCACCCATTCCTGTATGTATCCACCCATCTACCCATGTCTTCCATCCATGCATCATCTCTCTCTCCTATCTGTGTCTCTATATCACCTATCAGTCTCTACCATCTTCCCATCATCTGTCTATACTATCAATCAACCATCTACCAAGCTATTTAGCTGTGCTACCTATCATCCAGCCACCATTGTCATCAACCCATCCAGCCACCATCTGTCTGTTCATCCATCCAGCCATGTCTGCTATCTATCCAGCGTCGACCTCCACTGTCACCTGTGAATCAATCTCTACCTACTATCTATCAGCCTCGCATTTCTATCAATCCATCCACGTATCATCTATCTACCCGCTCATTTACCTCTGTGATCTACCTATCTGTTCATAGACCATCTCCCTATCATTTCACATCAATCGATCTACACATCCACAATCAACCTATCCATCTGTCTGTGTGTACTCCCTGTCAACCCATCATCTAACTCAACTATTTATCCATCGTCTACCTCTACTATCAACACACCATCTATCAATCAGTCTGTCTCTGCTCTCTATCACCGACCAACCTATTTATCTGCACTCGAACCTATCAATCTGCCCTATAACCTATCAATCTACCACTTCTGTCTATCAGTCCAGCCACCCATTAACTATCTATCCATGTATCTATCCACCCAGTCAACCAGCACCTGTCTATCACATCTCTCTAATAACCCATTCAACCACCACCCATCCTGTCTCTCTATCCACCCATTCAAGCACCGTCTATCATGTCTATCCACCCATTCAACCACCATGTGTCTATCATTTCTCTCTACCCACCCATTCAGCCAGCATCTGTCTATGTCTTTCTATCCACCTATTCAACCATTGTCTGTCCATCACATCTCTCTGTCCACCCATTCAAGCAGCATCTGTCTATGATGTCTCTCTATCCATTCCACCATTGTCTATCACATCTATCTACCCACCCATTCAACCATTGTCTGTCTATCATGTCTATCCACCCATTCAACCACCATGTGTCTATCATTTCTCTCTACCCACCCATTCAGCCAGCATCTGTCTATGTCTCACTATCCACCCATTCAACCATGGTCTGTCTATCACATCTATCTACCCACCCATTCAACCAGCATCCATCCTGTCTCTCTCTCCACCCATCCGTCTCTACCACCTCCCTACCTATTTCTACTATCATCTAGGTAATCTATCAGCTATCCAATTTCCTGTCTCTACTACCTACCTATCTACATGCCATCTACCTAATCCATCCATCTGTCTATGGAGCTACCTATCATCTATCCGTGTGTCTTCGTCTCCCACCTGTCCATCTTTATATCTATCTGTGTGTCTATGGCTGCGGTTCTCAACTGGGGATGGCCATGCTCCTCTGAGGACATATGACAAGGCGTGGAGACAGTTTTTGCTGCCAGCACTAGAGCAGGGAGGTGCTCCTGACACCTCGTGGGAGGAGCTCAAAGATGCTGTTCCACACCCCACAACACCAGGACACACCTTCCTCCCCCTAAAGAATTATCCAGGCCCCAAACATTAGAGCTTCCGAGGTGGAGACACCGTGGCCTGGCTCTCTCGTGCTGTCTTAACCTCTGAACTCTTTCCTGCCTCCGTTCTGCACTGACCTGGCTAAATGCCAGTTGTGCATATATTTCTGTGGTTTTCATCAGCTGGACCATAGGCGCAAGAGTTGAATGAGCCTTTAAATGTGCCACCACTCAGAATGGAGAGTCCTCGAAAAGCTAGGAATAAAACTACCGTATAAATCAGCAGTCCCACTACTGGGCACCTGCCCTGGGGAATCCAAAACCGAAAAAGACACACGTCTCCCATTGTTCATTGCAGCAGTGTTTACAACAGCTAGAACGTGGGAGCCACCTAGATGTCCATCGACAGAGGAGTGGATAAATAAGATGTGGTACATAGACCCAATGGAATATTACCCAGCCATGAAATGGGACACATCTGAGTCAGCTCTACTGAGATGGATGAACCTAGAGCTTATTGTTAAAAAAGTGAAGTAAGCCAGAAGGAGAAAAACAAATACTTGTACATTAACACATATATAGCTGACTTCCCTGGCGGCTCAGACGGTAAAGCGTCTGTCTACAATGTGGGAGACCTGGGTTCGATCCCTGGGTCGGGACGTTCCCTGGAGAAAGAAATGGCAACCCACTCCAGTACTCTTGCCTAGAAAATCCTATGGACAGAGGAGCCTGGTGTCCACGGGGTCGCAAAGAGTCGGACACGACTGAGCGACTTCACTATGCAAGCGAGAAAGATGGTACTCATGAACCCGTCTGCAGGGCGCCGATGCAGAGGCAGACGCAGAGAACAGACTTATGGACGTGCTGGGGGAAGGAGGGGGTGGGATGAAGAGAGCGACCAGCAGGGAAACACAGACACACACAGCCTCTGTAAAACAGACCGCCAGAGGGAAATTCCTGTCTGACTCCAGGGACTCAAACCAGGGCTCTGTGACAACCTACAGGGCTGGGATGTGGTGGGAGGTGGAAGGGGGGTTCAGAGGGAAAGGACGCGCATATACCTACGGCTGATTCATGTGGACAGGTGGCAGGAACCGACACACTTTTGCAAAGCAATTAATTACGCTTCAAGTGAAAACAAGCAAATTTTAAAAACGGCCCCCATCCGAGCAGGATCATTCCCTTGCTGACTTGTCTTCAACCTTCACCTGATTCCTGCCGTCAGCCCCCACAGCCTACATTTCCCTCCTCCCTCCCTGCAGTCTGCTTGACACATGTCTTCCACGATGCCTGTGGTTTGTCAGCCCCATCACGCCACTCTGCGAGGATGTGGTTCTCATTTATATAAATAGGATGGTGCTGTAAATCTCAGGGTTTGCTCCACGTCTCTCACTCAGCAAAATGCTTTTAGGACCTCATCATGGAGCCGAGCCTCCCTCTGCGGGGCTCAACGTCCATCTGTAGCGCCCGCCTAACACGCTCCGTGAGGGCCACAGGGAGAGGACCGCCCTCACGCAGCCTGGAATTCCCTAAGCCTCAGGAGAGACCTGAGATGCGCCTTTTAAAAATTCCTGAACGCACGTCTGTTAAGAATTCCTCTGGGCTTTACACCTACATGGACTATGGCTGGGTCATGAGACAGTCCACTTGGGGAAAAATCTAAAGCCTGGCCAGAATGCTCTTCAGGAGGGCAGCTACATGCTGACTGTTCCTATCACCGTAGGGGTGTTCTCAGCTGCTCCGGCCCTTGAGAACTGCAGGTGCGTTTCCATCGTTCACATGTTGCAACATCAAGGCACACAAAAATCTCGCTCGCTGGTGCTTTCCTCTGCAAATCTCTGCTCATTAACTCATCACTGAATAGGGCTTATTCTTTTGTGCAATGGAAACACTGACAGACATTAATTTCGTGGGCTCCAAAACCCCCATGGGTGGTGGCTGCAGTGATGAATTCAAACACGCTCGCGCCTTGGAAGAAAATCTATGACCAACCTAGACAGCATATTGAAAAGCAGAGACGTTACTTGGCCGACAAAGGTCCGTCTAGCCAAGGCTATGGTTTTTCCAGTAGTCATGTATGGATCTGAGAGATGGACTATAAAGAAAGCTGAATGCCAGAGAATTGATGCTTCTCAACTGTGGTGTTGGAGAAGACTCTTGAGAATCCCTTGGACTGCAAGGAGATCCAAGCAGTCCATCCTAAAGGAGATCAGTCCTGCATATGCATTGGAAGGACTGATTCTAAGACTGAAGCCTCAATCCTTTGGCCACCTCATGCGAAGAGCTGACTCACTAAAAAAGACCCTGATGCTGGGAAAGATTGAAGACAGGGACGCCAGAGGATGAGATGGTTGGATGGCATCACCGACTCGATGGACATGAGTTCGAACAAGCTCCAGGAGACGGTGAAGGACCAGGAAGCCTGGCGTGCTGCACTCCGTGGGGTCACAGAGTCGGACACCACCAAGCGACTAAACAAAAATTCCTTTGTGCACTGACTCTCCCTATACTGCACCTGTTTCTTTCTTTTCTTTTTTAATAGAGTTTCCAGTGTACTTTCTCCCTTAATTTGCAGGAGTCTCACGTCTTCGAGATAAGAATCTCTCTTTTTTTTTTTTTTTTGAGCTCATTTATTTTTTATGGTGGTGCCATGCAGCCTTTGGGATCTTAGTTTCCTGACCAGGGATTGAACCCACATCCCCTGCAGTGGAACCAGTGTCCAAACCACCGGACCTGCAGGGAATCCTTTTATATATTTGGATATCACAAGTAACAGGTACCAACCACCCTCTCAGCCAGCCACTAAACTTTGCTTATGATGAACTTCACAGAAAGCCTTTAATTCAGTTCAGTTCAGTTCAGTCACTCAGTAGCATCCAACTCTGCAACGCCATGGACTGCAGCACACCAGGCCTCCCTGTCCATCACCAACTCCCAGAGCTTACTCAGACTCATGTCTACGTTGAGTCATAGCGTTTTATCATTCTGTCTCGAAGCCCCCAGCACCTTCCGCCGTCTCTGCAAACACAGAAGCACACGGGTCATCTCTTGATACTTTGCGACCCCACAGACTGCAGCACGCCAGCCCTCCCTGTCCTTCACCGTCTCCCAGACTTTGCTCAGACCCATGTCCATCAAGTCGGTGATGCCATCCCACCATCTCATCCTCTGTCGTCCCCTTCTCCTCCTGCCCTCAATCTTTCCCAGCATCCGGGTCTTTCCCAATGAGTCAGTTCTTTACATCAGGAGACCAGAGTATTGGAGTTTCAGCATCAGTATCAGTCCTTCCAGTGAATATTCAGGACTGATCTCCTTTAGGATGGACTGCTTGGATCTCCTTGCAGTCCAAGGGACTCTCAAGACTCTTCTCCAACACCACAGTTCCAAAGCACAGCTTCTTTTTAACATGCTAAGTCGATCATAGCTTTTCTTCTAAGGAGCAAGCATCTTTTGATTTCACGGCTGCAGTCACCATCTGCAGTGATTTTGGAGCTCCCCAAATTATAAAGTCAGCCACCGTCTCCTCATGTATTTGCCATGAAGTGATGGGACCGGATGCCATGATCATAGTTTTCTGAATGCTGAGTTGAATTAAGTGAAATGCCTCTATTTTTTCTTTTACTCATACCCTCTGTTTTTATGATTTTGTTTACAAAATCTCCACCAAGGGACTTCCCCGGTGGTCCAGTGGGTAAGACTCTGAGCTCGCAATGCAAGGGGCCAGGGATTCAATGCCTGGTCAGGGTCTTGCATGCTATAACTAAGACCCAGCATCGTGAAATAAGTAAATATTAAAAAAAAAAAAAAGAAAGAAAAAATATTTGCCTACCCCCAGGTTAGAAAGATTTTGCTCCTTCAATTTTTTAAAAGTAATTTTTCTACCAAAGTACAGTCGATTTGCAATGCTGTGTTAATTTCAGCTGCACAGCAAAGTGAGTCAGTTAAATATATACAAGTATTTTTTTTTTCACATTCTTTTCCACTCTAGGTGATTAACAGATATTGAGTACAGTCCCCTGGTGCTATACGCTACGTCCTTGTGGTTTATTTTGTATATTTGTTGTTAATTGTTGTTTAGCTGCTAAGTCATGGCTGACTCTCTGCGACCCCGTGGACTACAGCGGCGCTGGGCTCCTCCGTCCATGGGATTCTCCAGGAAGAATACTGGAGTGGGTTGCCATTTCCTTCTCCAGGGGAATCTTCCCGACCCAGAGATGGAACCCACGTCTCCTGTATTGGATGGTGGACTGTTTCCCACTGAGCCGCCCGGGGAGCCCACTGTATATACGCTTGTGTTGTTCACCTGCTAAGTCGAGTCCGACTCTTTGCGACCACACAAACTGCAGCACGCCAGGCTTCCCTGTCCTGCGCCATCTCGCTGATTTTATACAAGTTTTATATATAGTGGTGTGTTTACCTTAACCTCCAACTGCTAATTTATTCTTCTCCCCGTTCCCCTTGGGTAACCCAAAGTCTGGTTCCTATGTCTGTGGGGCTGTTGCTGTTTCCTCAGTAAGTTCATCTGTGTCTTATTTTAGACTCTGTGCTGGGACTCAGGACCGCAACAGCAAATAAAGTATGGTGACATCATTAATCCTAGAAAACCCAGTGTCCTCTGGTTCAGAAAGAGCAGGAATCTACTCCAGCACTCTTGCCTGGAAACTCCCATGGATGGAGGAGCCTGGAAGGCTGCAGTCCATGGGGTCGCTGAGTCAGACATGACTGAGCGACTTCCCTTTCCCTTTTCACTTTCATGCATTGGAGAAGGACATGGCAACCCACTCCAGTGTTCTTGCCTGGAGAATCCCAGGGATGGCGGAGCCCAATGACTTGCCATCTGTGGGGTCGCACAGAATCTGACACGACTGAAGTGATTTAGCAGCAGCAGCAGCAGCAAGGTAATTAACAGAGCTTCTTGTGGCTCAGAAGGTAAAGCATCTGCCTGCAATGCAGGAGACCTGGGTTCAATCCCTGGGTCAGGAAGATCCCCTGGAGAAGGAAATGGCACCCCACTCCAGTACTCTTGCCTGGAAAATCCCATGGACAGAGAAGCCTGGTAGACTACAGTCCATGGGATCGCAAAGAGTCAGTCACGACTGAGCGGCTTCACTATAAGGTAATTAACCAAAAGGTGGACGGATCCCATTACTGCAGGTCCAAGCTTCCTGTCTGTCATTTAAATCATGTTTTTGGCGTTTGAGCCCTGAAATCCATATGTCTCCCCGGCACGGGATCTCCAAGAGAAGGGAAGGCAGTCACACAGTCCAGTGCATTCCCTAAGAAGGCATTTCAGCACGTGCCTGTCTACAGAAAACCATCACAGACGATGGTCATCCGTAAGGAGTTTTTGTAAGTACAGAGCGTGTCCCCGGATGCAAAGTTCTGAATCCTCAAACCCATGCACGGAAGGACGTTCTCTCAGTGATGACACTAACTCCCCCCTTGGCAGATACACCGTCCGCTTCCTTACGTTCATCCCACGGAATCTGGATGTTCGTGAATCAAGACCGCCACGTCAACTAGACCGTGACCGTGTATGAGTTATGTGTGTGTTAGCTGCTTTGTCGTGTCTTACTCTGTGGGACCCCATGGACTGTAGCCCACCGGGCTCCTCTGTCCGTGGGATTCCCCAGGCAAGAACACTGGAGTGGGTTGTCGGTTGCCAGTTCCTCCTCCAGGGGAATCTTCTCGACCCAGTGATGGAACTTGGGTCTCCTGCACTGGCAGGCAGATTTTCTTTTTTAAACCACTGTGTCACATGGGAAGTCGCACACGCTGAATACCTCTCACCGATATTAATCTCCTTTCCATTCCTTTTCTTAACAGCAGGAAGGTAGCAGACAGACAGTGGGAAGGTGCATACTGCTGTTTGGCTTCTCTGTTTCCTAGAATCTCAGCGAAAACTCGGTTGTCTCCAGAGTCCCGTGGATGCGCACGGATTTATCTCTTGCAACGACGTTGATTGCAAAGCCAGCTACACACAGGTAACCTACACAATTTCGCAACCAGTACCTGGTGTGTTTCTGTTACATGTGCAACAATGTGACCGTTGGATCATAAAGAAGGCTGAGCACCAAAGAACGGATGTTTTTTTCAGACTGAGGTGCTGGAGAAGACTCTTGAGAGCCCCTTGGACTGCAAGGAGATCCAACCAGTCGATCCTAAAGGAAATCAGTCCTGAATATTCATGGGAAGGACTGATGCTGAGGCTGAAACTCCAATACTTTGGGCCCCTGATGCAAAGAGCTGACTCATTTGAAAAGACCCTGATGCTGGGAAAAGATTGAAGGCGGGAGAGGGGGACGACAGAGGAGGAGATGGTTGGATGGCATCACCGACTCAATGGACATGAGTCTGAGCAAAGTCTGGGAGACGGTGAAAGACAGGCAGGCCTGGCGTGCTGCAGTCTAGGGGGTCAGAAAGTATCAAGAGATGACCCGTGTGCTTCCGCGCTTGCAGAGACGGCGGAAGGTGCTGGGAGTTTGGAGACAAAATGATAAAACTCTGTGACTCAACACAGACTTTTGCTTTCCGAGGCCGCTGCTTCAAGAAAATAAAACGTCTCAGAAGACGGAAAGCCTTCGCATGCGTTCATTCAAAACGGTTTCCTTCGCCTGGAGAAACAACTCCCACCTGTGTAAATATCAGATGGGCAGGACAGGACTGTTTATTTATCATTAAGAGAGGCTTCAGGACACCAGCAAGAGGAATGTTGCGTTTATTTTTCAACATGAGGAACACGTGAAAGCCGCTGGAATGGCAGAATGAGACCGGAGACTCTGTGCTGACAGGCACAGTCCCCAAACTGGGACAATAGCCCAGACGTATCATCCGGTCGTTACTGTATATGATGTTGAAACCACTTATGGTTTCTCCTGGGTGGAGCTGTGTCGGGCCCACTGAACAGCTAGCTGAAGCCCAGCGTTTTTTGTTGTTTTTTTTTTTTTGCCGTCTGGCATTCAGTGTTGCCGACAGCAACTCACAGTAGAGAATGAGATTGTCAGCCAAGAACCGCGAGGGTATCTCGGGTGGACCGACGATGTCATTTCAACCGATTTTAAAGGTCTCTTTCTTTCTCTGCCAGTCCCCGCTTCTACGAACGGGAGCCTGGTTCTTTCACTTGTGAAGGTTTGTTTTCTCTAAGGCAATCCTATTGAGACTTCCTGCTGAGTACATGTGTCCGGGGACGGCGACATGATTACGCATCTTGTCACAGACGGTCTGCGGCAGGAGCGGCCTTTGCCACGGCGGCTGGTTTACCATCCACGAGGGCAAGTCCGTCCCCGACGCTGCGTGTAGGACACGCCGGCCCTTATCAGCAGTGGTAACCACCAGTTACATGTGAAGAGGAGATACACAGTGAACACTGTTTTTAAAGCATGTATGTGAATGAGGGACAAACATAGGATTTAAAAATTCATTCAGAGAGATAGGGAGTCTGGGATGGACATGGACACACTGCTGGATTTATCATGGAGGTCCAGCAACGACCTGCTGTCCAGCACAGGGAACTCTGCTCAATCCTCTGTAATACCCTGATGGTCACCAGGGGGAAGGATGGGGAAGGGATAGTCAGGCAGTCTGGGATGGACATGGACACACTGCTGTGTTTAACAGGGAGAACCAGCAAGGACCTGCTGGACAGCACAGGGAACTCTGCTCAGTGTCTCGTGGCAGCCTGGATGGAGGGGAGTTTGTGGGATAATGGATACGTGTGTATGTATGGATGAGTCCTTTCCTGTCTACCTGAAACTCTCACAACGTTGATAATGGGCTATACTCCAATACAAAGCAAAAAGTTTAAAAATAAAAAAATCACTCACCATTCACCACAACTTGAAATGTAAGCACGTGTCTTGTATTTTTATTGGGCTCCCCTACTTCTATGAACTGAAAAAATACCTTTTTCTTTTTCTGCTAAGTAGCAGATGTGTTGTTCACTCGCTCAGCCGTGTCCACCTGTTTACGACCCCATGGACTCCGCCCGGCAGGTGCCTCTGTCCTTCACCATCTCCTGGAGTTTGTTCAGATTCATGTCCATTGAGTTGGTGATGCTACCGAACCATCTCATCTTCTATCAGCCCGGTCTCCTCCTGCCTTCGGTCCTCCCCGTCATCAGGGTCTTTTCCCGTGAGCTGGTTCTTCGCATCAGGTGGCCAAAGTATCAGAGTTTCAGCTTCAGCATCAGTCCTTCCAGTGAACACTTAGAGTTGATCTCCTTTAGGATGGACTAGTTTGATCTCCTTACAGGGCAAGGGACTCTGCTGCTGCTAAGTCGCTTCAGCCGTGTCCGACTCTGTGTGACCCCATAGACAGAGGCCCACGAGGCTCCCCCGTCCCTGGGACCCTGAGCTAGATTCAAATACACACGTGGTGGTCCAGTGGCTAAAACTCCACGCTCCCAACACAGGGGACCTGGGTTCCATCCCTAGTCAGGGAGCTAGATCCCACATGTGTTAACTAACAGTTCATAAACCTGCCTGCAATGCAGGAGATGTGGGTTCAATCCCTGGGTTGGGAAGATCCTCTGCAGAAGGGCATGGCAACCCACTCTAGGATTCTTGCCTGGAGAATCCCACGGACAGAGGAGCCTGGCGGGCTACAGTCCACGGGGTCACAAAGAGTCAGATGGCACTGAAGCACTCAACACAAGACACCCAGGAACTGAAGATCTCATGAGCCGCAACTGGGACCCAGCATGGCCAGGTAAATAAATGAGTTATCTTAAAATTAAAAAACAAACAAAAATCCATCTGATGACAGCCCCCTCTGCAGAGGTGATGGAAGTGTGAACTGCTTAGAAGATGCCTTGTCCCCTTGAGCCCGGTTGCCGCGGCAACCCATTCACAGCGCAGGGATAAAAGCGTACCATGGCCAGCTTCACGGGGACAAGAGAAAACAGACTCACATCAGTTGATGTTCATTCTCTTCTCGGACCCAAACACTGTAAGTCACTGTGTCTGCTTCTGTGTGTGGACGTGAGAGTTGGACTGTGAAGAAAGCTGAGCGCCGATCAATGGATGCTTTCGAACTGTGGTGTTGGAGAAGACTCTTGAGAGTTCCTTGGACTGCAAGGAGATCCAACCAGTCCATCCTAAAGGAGATCAGTCCTGGGTGTTCATTGGAAGGACTGCTGCTGAAGCTGAAACTCCAATCCTTTGGCCCCCTGATGACAAGAGCTGACTCACCGGGAAAGACCCTGATGCTGGGAAAGATTGAGGGCAGGAGCAGAAGGGGACGACAGAGGATGAGATAGCTAGGTGGCATCACTGACTCGACAGACATGAGTCTGAGTAAACTCTGGGAGTTGGTGATGGACAGGGAGGCCTGGCGTGCCTCAGTTCACGGGGTCGCACAGCGTAAGCCACGACTGAGCCACTGAACTAACCTGGACTGTGGTCGATCAAACAAATGGAACAGAGATACTTCTAATAAGCTTCTCATTCTGAATGGGGAAAACCTGCTTTGCGACCTCCAGGGACAAGCTTTCTAGAATTGGATCGGATGACAAAGAGCAGATTTCCGAATAAAACAGGGGAGAAATGAGGCTCTGGGTCCCGCCTCATATTGTTACATAACGACATGGGCAAGATGCTGGGTTCGTACACCCAGCCACCCACCAGCTAATCATCCAGTCCCGAGCGGAAGAAAGACGCCTTGAGCTTTTTCTGGATTCCCCAAAGCCCTGGAAAAAACCAGCCTGTTGCCGACATTTATAACTAATGATAGGATGTCCTGGTGATGTTGAAATTATTTATTGACGTGTTGCCCCTAGCAGCCTGGGGCAGTTACTTCAGGAAGTCCGTTCCTGGCCACGGCGGATCCTTTTGAAATTAGCTACACGGACCTGTTGGGATCAGCCCTGTCCGTGAACCCCACAAAGAGTCCACGGTTGTTTTATTTTCCAATAACTGTGATCCTGCTCTCTCTGACTGATGTTTGGTCTTTATTGGTTTTTTTTTTAGCCTGTGCTGGGGTGTTTGATGTTGTCCATGAGTTGCTCTAGTTGCAGAGGCTTCTCTGCAGTTTCAGCAGCCCCTCTCTAGGCCCAGGGCCTGGGCTTCTCATTCCAGCGGCTGCTCTTGCTACAGAGCAGGGGGCTCTGGGCGTGCGGCCTTCCACAGTTGCAGCACACGGGCTCAGAAGTCGTGCACACACTTAGCTGCTCCACGGCACGTGGAATCTTCCTGGGTGAGGGATCGAACCCACGTTCCTTCCACTGGCAGGAGAACTCTTATCCGCTGGACTGGCAGGGAAGTCCGGTCTTTGTTCTTTTGTATCCAGCGTTTTCCAGGGGATGCGGCAGAAGAGAACTGTGGTCAGGAAGGTTCTTTTGCCGGATGAAAGGTGATAAATGCCATCATGGAAAGCTTTGCATATTCCTTTGGCTGGTAATGGTTCCCCTGATAGCTCAGTTGGTAGAGAATCCGCCTGCAATGCAGGTGATTTGATTCCTAGGTTGGGAAGACCCCCTAGAGAAGGGATAGGCTACCCACACCAGTATTTTTGGGCTTCCCTGGTGGCTCAGCTGGTAAAGAATCTGCCTGCAATGCTGGAGACCTGGGTTC
>SJYC01079789.1:60032-65723 GCA_006408675.1 Madoqua kirkii
CCCAAAGAAACAAACAAAAGAAAGGACATCAGTGACTTGGAGGACATTGTACTGAATGAAATGAGTCACAAACAAATCAGAGTCCCTTGGACGGCAAGGAGATCCAACCAGTCCATCCTAAAGGAGACCAGTTCTGAATAGTCACTGGAAGGACTGATGCTGAAGCTCAAACTCCAATCCTTTGGCCCCCTGATGTGAAGAGCTGACTCACTGCAAAAGACCCCGACGCTGGGAAAGACTGAAGACGGGAGAAGGGGACGACAGAGGATGAGATGGTTGGATGGCATCACCGACTGGACGGACATGAGTCTGAGTGAAGTCCAAGAGTTGGTGATGGACAGGGAGGCCTGGTATGCTGTGGTCCACGGGGGGTTGCAAAGAGTCAGACACAACTGAGCGACTGAACTGACTGATATGTGGGGTCTACGAACCGTGAGACACTCATGAATAGAAGAGAAAAGAAGCCGACTCAGAGATGCAGAGCAGAAATTAGCGGTGACCCGTGGGGAGAAGGAAGGGGCAGGAGCAACACAGCAGGAAGGGCCTCGGAGGCGCAAGTTACGAGGTGCAAACTGCATAAGCTACCGGGATATACGCTGCAGATCCCAGGAAATACAGGGGAGACCCGTGTGCATCCCAGGAAACGTAGCCAGTATTCTGAAACAGCTGTAAGTGGAGTATCACCTTTAAAAGGTGTATAAAATGTAAAAATTAAAATAGCAAGCACTTGAGAGAAAAATAACAATTGTTCTAAGTGCCCATCAAGGGAACTGCCTGGCAGCCCAGTGGTTAGGACCCTCGTGATTTTGCTGCCAAGAGGCCAGCTTCCACCTCTGGTTGGGGAACTTAGACCAGTCCTGGAACTGAAGATTGCGGTTGCTGCTCAGAGTCCTGTCCGACTCTCTGCGACCCCGTGGACTGCACCACGCCAGGATTTCCTGTCCATCACCCCCTCCCAGAGCTCGCTCCAACTCAGGTCCATTGAGTCAGCGATGCCATCCAGCCATCTCATCCTCTGTCGTCCCCTTCTCCTCCCACCGTCAACCCTTCCCAGCATGGAGGTCTTTTCCAGTGGGTCAGTTCTTTGCATCAGCTGGCCAAAGGATGAGAGTTTCAGCCTCAGTCCTTCGAGTGAAGATTCAGGGTTGATTTCCTTTAGGAGGGACTGGTTAGTGCTCCTCGCAGTTTCAGGGATGCCCAAGAATCTTCCCCAACACCACAGTGCAAAGGCAACAAGTCATGAGTAACTGTACCCAAAACCATCAAGACGACGCTGGTTTGGCCACCGATGACCGATTTCAGGAGGACTGGTGGAGAGGACTGTGCTGTTTCTGCAAGGGCCCCCCGACCTCTGCCTGTGGCCCCCCTGACGCTCCCCTTCCAAAGTTCTTGTCCACTGCTGGGCAGAGGGGGGGATGGCTTTTGGACTTGAGTCTGTTTTCTCCCCCAGGTGGCCAGCATGCAAATTAAAGCCAAGTTTCCTTCCAAGCAACACGCACGTACCTCCTGAGTACTGCGTTTTGATCAGTGAGCCTGCAGGAGGATCCTGTATTCTCGGGTCTCAAGAGAACCCAGAATACTTACGTTGGGTGGGGGGGGGCAGTATTTATGGCGTTCCTTAAGCCTGGAAAGCCACGACGTGGTTTTCTCAATGTGATCAGGATGCGGCAGATGGTGGGGCCTGACGGAGAATTAAATGAGCAATGAGACTCGAGGAAGGCTTCCAGGACGCGCTCTGGAGTTTGTGGAAAGCTTCGGAAACCGAACCAGGAGACCCAAGGCCTTCCACGTACACTTAGGAGGCGGCTGCCTCCCGTGGGCAGCTCTCAGGTCAACGGAAGACAGAGCAGTCAACTCGAGAACAGGAGTCGTCGCAAAAGAGAAGAGAACAGACTGTCAGCTCCGTTCTTCAGAACAATCGGCAGGAACAGCAAGAACACGTCTGAAAACATCTGCCAGCTGACTTTCACTTGGTACAGAAATAGCTTGGACCTACAGCTGCTCACGCGTATTCAAACGCCGCTCACGGACTGTAAAAAGCTTAAAGTGGGTGCTGATAATAAAAATAAAAAAAATAATAAAATCAATACAAGTGTTATGTGGCATTAATAACCTAAAATGACAAGAAAGCTCCTTTCCACGGGATCATTTGCCAAGTTCAGAAGTGGATGAAACAGTGAAGGGTGACTTTTAATGATTTCTTTAAAAAGTTACGCCGCAACGGAGAAGGAAGTGGCAACCCACTCCAGAATGCTTGCCTGTAGAATTCCACGGACCGAAGGGCCTGGCGGGCTATACTCCATGGGGTCACAAATAGCTGAACAGGACTGAGGGCCTTGGACTTTCATTAATTAAGTTGGTTTTTACTATAATGACTTTCTGTTATGAATAACAGACTATCTCATGATGGACCCTAAATTGGTCAATACACATTTTCTTTCCCCTTAAGGGGAAAAAAAAGACATACTTACATTCAAACATATGAAAATACAGTTGTGTGTGTGAAATGTAGGCTATCTTTAAGCTGACAGCAACCTATGGATCTTATGTTGAATAAACTTTAATGTAATTTAACAAAAAAGAAATTTGCTCCAAAACTGGACTCCATTTGAGCAAAGAGAAATGAACTCTCAGATTTGTTAAGCATACCGACTACAGACAGACTCATGCAAGCAAATACACAGACTTAAATACTTTGGGAAGCTATACGGTGGAAAAAGTTGGTTCCTTACTCAATAGGGAAAAGATGGACTATTTAATGAATGGACTGGGAAAAGCCATCCATTAAAAAAAAAAATCCCTACCATACTTCACCTGTCGATAAATGACAAAGACTTTAGCATTTTGATGTAAAACTAAATAAAGCCTGAAAACAAGCTAAACATAAAATCTGGATGAAGTCCTAAGCAACACCCGAGCGTGAGAAAAGATAAATTTGATGAAGTCAAATTTTTTTAGAATCATATACGTTGTTATATGCGTGCAGAGACACATAAAGATACATAAATATTTTGAGAAAAAAAATGTATATATATGTCCTTGTTCAGTAGCATGATGTAAAACTAAATAAAGCCGGAAAACAAGCTGAACATAAAATCTGGATGAAGTCCTAAGCAACACCCGAGCGTGAGAAAAGATAAATTTGATGAAGTCAAATTTTTTTAGAATCATATACGTTGTTATATGCGTGCAGAGACACATAAAGATACATAAATATTTTGAGAAAAAAAATGTATATATATGTCCTTGTTCAGTAGCTCAGTCGGGTCTGACTCTTTGTGACCCCAGGGACTGTAGCCCGCCAGGCTCCTCTGTCCATGGGATTCTCCAGGCAAGAATGGAGTGGGTTGCCACGCCCTCCTCCAGGGGATCTTCGTCACCCAGGGATCAAACCCTCGGCCCATGCATTGGCAGGTGGATTCTTTACAGTTAGTACCATGTGAAGAAGTGAAGTGAACGTCACTCAGTTGTGTCCAACTCTTTCCAACCCTGTGGACTATACAGCCCATGGAATTCTCCAGGCCAGAATACTGGAGGGGGTGGCCTTTCCCTTCTCCAGGGGAATCTTCCCAGTTCACAGATCAAATCAGGTCTCCCACATTGCAGGCGGATTCTTTACCAGCTGAGCCACCAGGGAAGCCCAAGAATCCTGGAGTGGGTAGCCCATCCCTTCTCCAGGGGATCTTCCCGACTCAGGAATCGAACCAGGATCTCCTGAATTGCAGGCAGATTCTTTATAAACCGAGCTATCAGGGAAGCCTTGTACCACCTACTATGTATAAAATACATAAGCAATGAGAACCTGCTGTTTAGCACAGAGAATTTGACTCAGGGCTGTGATGAGCTAAACGGGAAGGGAATCCAAAAAAGACAGGGAACATATGAATATGGACAGCTGACTCACTCCACCATGCAGCAGACACTAGCTAACACAGCGTCGTAAAGCCACTATACACTCCAGTAAAATTAATTTAAAAAAGAAAAAGGAAAAGAGAACCCTCTCAGGCACACAGCAGTCCAAGGTCTGCACAGATCTTCAGTGAGATCTGGAGACCTCTCTCAGAGGGGCTGGCTGCCTCGCCCCCGGCCGCCGAGAGCTGACAGGGACCTTCCACCACCCTAAGGAAGGCAAAGCCATCCAACCCGTATCCCAGAGCGGGTTGTAAAAAATTAACAGCCGCAGGCGACAGACCTGGCAATTTTGACCCAACAGCTGTAAAAGAAAAAAAATAAATAAATAACCACCCCCCCCCCAAAAAAAGAAAAGAAAACCAACTCTGGACCAACTTTTGGTCAAAGTACAAACGTTCAGAGATTGTGAATACAGGCTGGAGAAAACCATGACTCCCCACAAAGACAGCACGGTCATAAACAGGGTCTAAACAAGAGGAATGAAGAGAAGCAAAGGATCACGGTTTTAATGCACAGATGTGCTGGAAAAGAGACCACGGTTGCACGCGTGCTAAGCTGCCAAAACCGTGTGTGACTCTTCAGCAGCTGCATGAACCGCAGCCCACCAGGCTCCTCCGTCCGCGGGATTCTCCAGGCAAGAAATACGTTCTTCGAGACCCTCCCAACCATTCGGTTCCTGGTGAAACTGGAAACGCAGAGCTTGGCGTTTATGCGGGAAGAGAAAAGGATCTGGGGCAGTCACGCAGAGCGTTGCCACAAACAGGAACCAAGGTCCATGCCTGCGTCCGGAATGGTTCTGCCGAATGTGACAAAGCGGCCTCTCATCGTGACACAGTGAGAGGTCTGGAAGACACGAATTAAGGGCTCTCCGATAAAGAGGAAGACAAAAAGAGGAGAAGGCTGGATGGCATCACCAATGCGATAGATGTGGGTTTGAGCAAGCTCCGGGAGTCCGTGATGGACAGGGAGGCCCAGCGTGCTGCCGTCCGTGGGGTCACAAAGAGTCGGACACGACTGAGCGACTGACCTGAACTGACAGAGCCCCAGTTCTCTTTAAGATGACATTCTGAAAAACAGCATAAAATTCTCACTGTTAGGATACCAGAGGCCCTCTTCCTCAGGGGTAGCAGGAAAGGACAAGAAATTCCAAGAAAAAAAAAGGCCGAGGAGCTAAGCATCTGGCCACCGGGAAAAGCAGAGCTCCTGGGTATCAGGACGGACTCTGCAAGAACTGAATTGTACCCTCCTGCCTTTCAGGCATCTGGGCTGAGATTCTCCCCATGGACAAAAATAAGCCCAGTGGACAAGAAGTACGAGAATGCAGACCTCACTGGGCCAAGTTATTCTTTGTTCCTCCCTCACTTAGTGGAATGACATCATTTAAAAAGAGCTGCCTTTTCTGGGTTTGTTGCCCATTCCCCCCACCGTGCCCCCGCACCTTCCTCTAAGACGCTGCTGTTTAAACAGCCTGCACACAGACTCTGATTCATGAGGAAGAATGATTGTTCAGCCAGTGGCTTTCCAAGACACCTGTCTCTTATACACATCTGTTTTCTCCCCCAGGTGGCCAGCATGCAAATTAAAGCCAAGTTTCCTTCCAAGCAACACGCACGTACCTCCTGAGTACTGCGTTTTGATCAGTGAGCCTGCAGGAGGATCCTGTATTCTCGGGTCTCAAGAGAACCCAGAATACTTACGTTGGGTGGGGGGGGGCAGTATTTATGGCGTTCCTTAAGCCTGGAAAGCCACGACGTGGTTTTCTCAATGTGATCAGGATGC
>SJYC01079791.1:0-10378 GCA_006408675.1 Madoqua kirkii
AGGGGGGAGGGGGGGGGGGGGAGGGGGGGGGGGGGGGGGGAGGGGGGGGGGGGGGGGGGGGTGGGGTGGGGGGGGGGGGCTTGCTTATCTCAGGGCGCTGAAACTTAGGCATTACTGCCAACGGGGCCAGATAACTCTGTGTCACAGAGGGCTGGTCTGTGTCCTGTAGGACGTGAGCAGTGTTTCTGGCCGCTCCCCAGGAACATGCCAGGAGCACACCCCATCTGTGACAACCAAAAATGTCTCCAGATATTGCTAAAAATCCCTCGGAATCTTTGAGACTCTCTAGTTGAGAACAGCTGGCTCACACAGGGTCTTAGAAGCAGGAGCAACAGGCAAAATATTTAACTCACGCAGCAAGAGCACTGGGCACTCAGACCAGGCACCGTCTATAAGTAATCCATAGAGCTGTACCGACGCATCCTGGATGAATATCAGCCCTGCCATAGCTCACGATAAGGAGTTTGAATTGTAATTGTGATAAAAAGCTATAGTAGCAATTCCTATCTATTAAATCAAAAAGTGACATGATTTCTTTTATGTTGTTCAAAAAGACCGATTCGGCTGCTAAGCAGAGAACAGATTTCAGGGCAGAGAGCCAGAGAGGACACAGGGAGATGGGGAGCAGGCTACTAAAGAGGTCTACATGCAAAGATGCTCGTGCCTTGGGCTAGGGTAATAGCGGTGGGGACAAATCAAAGAGACCCCAGTACATTCGAGAGGTGGAGGGCAACTGAGAAATGAAGGATCATAACGAGGTTTGGGCTTAACAACTGAGTGAATGGCGTTCGTGTATAAAGACGAGGAAGACTAGGTAAAGAACGGATATCAGAAGGATAATCAAAAATGCTTTTTGTAGGTATGTTAAAGTTTCAGATGCCTATGAAACATCTAAATGAATTTGTCCAACAGGTACCAGCTGGGAACGTGAGACTAGAGGTCTGAACAAATTTGATAATCGCCAGCATATGTAATCCAGAAACAACTGATATCCGGAGTGTGTGTTTACATAGGTAATCAACACAGGACAAGCCACCAGCCGTTTAAATCAATGCATCTCCTCACTTTCTAAAGATGAACTTACATATTTCATGGCCTGCCCCCATAACCTTCTGTGTCTTCCCTACATTTGACAAAGATTAGCCTCATTTAATTTCAATTAACAAACAGACTGACCTTTACACTTTGTTTTTTACTGAAAAATCTTGGGCAAATACTCCTGTGTACTTTTTAAGGGTTTCATTATAATACAAAATGAATGCAAATCTATTAGGCACTGGAGTGGGGACAGGGGCATGGAAAGAAAGTCATAGCTGTTTGGGTAACAATATGATTCCTTATTCTTAGTCCCAGAGAGCCCAAGATCCCACAATTAAATGCTATCTATTTTGAAAGTATTCAATGTATTTTGTCATCATTTCATTTACTATTATTAAATTCTTATTGGTCTTGAAAGATAGATGTTACTCTACTAGATTCATACCTGATTCTAACAGGTGTCAGTAAATACTATTAATAAAGGAAATCTTATAGTTAAATAACACATTGTGGTTTTCAAGGCATTTCCTATACTGATAAGATTTTATTTTCACCACAGTTTATGACATAGGAAGGGCAGATATTAGTACACCAATTTTAAAGTAAGGACACTGTTGTTTAGAGAGATTAAATGATTTCCCCTTTGTCCTAGAGTTGGTAAGTGCTAGGAAAAGGATTGGAACACTAGTGTTTTGGCAACTAATTCAGTACTGAGAGAGTAGACAGTGTTCTGCCAGTACATTATGACACTACAACTCACTATATACGATGCCAAAAGTGAACCTTTGTTTGACTTTTTCCTAAAGATGATTTGAACTTGTTCCTCAACTCAGACACATTTTCCTATGTTTCTTCTCTGTAATCTAATTTGCTATGTTTGATAAAATTTGTGTGTCTGCCTCCCGTGTTCAACATGCTATCTATCTGTTTTCCTGGGTTGTGTTTATTCTAGCCGACAACCTTTTCCCAAGACTGCCATGCTGGCATCCTAACTTTTCCCTAATTACTTCAATGCCATATGGCCAAAACAATGGCACAGACCACACAAATTAAATTATATCTTCTCCTTTTCCATGCTTAGTGAGTTACTCTACCTTTGCTCTCCATCATTATTAACAACTTTGCTCTCCCATTTTCCCACCTTAAATGTCTCATTCTGCATTGACAAAATGTTTTCCTTACTAATTTTACATCTAATAAATGATATTGTGGAAAATGACTAAAAGTACAAAGAAGAAGATATAAATTACCAACATACCCACTAGTCAAATATCAGTAAAATGTGATTGCCTGATTGCTTTTGCTGTCTTTTGAATCGAATGTTTATTAACCTTTTAAATTCTTTCTTGCTAATAGTAAAGGGATTCAAGTCTATGAATTTTACTCAAAGTTTTAATATAACTTTAGCCATATCCCATCACCTTGGGGGAAAAATAGTAAAAATGAACTCAGAGAGGCAACATGATAGAATGTGTAGGGCCTTGGAGGCCATTGTGAAAACTTTAGCTTTTACTAAGATGAAATAGAGAGCCATTGAGAGTTTTAGGCAAAGCAGTAGCATAATTTAACTAAAAGGCTCAAATGAACTGCAAGGTAAAAAGTGCCTATTTAGAAATGTGAACAATGCCACAGAAGTACAAAAATCTTATAAAAATTAAGGCACAATTTTGCCTTCCCCATCTATAAGTACTGAGCCCTGTGATTTAACAGAAACATGTTTTATTCTCCATAATTGCAATAACCAAAATCTAACAAACATTTAAATAAATATTAGTTATTACATTTTCATCTCATCCTAGCATTTTATATTAAGAAAGTATAGACTACTGAGTCTTACATAATGAGTACCCAAGAAATAAATACTTGTTGGTTTAAAAATGAAAAAGAAAGAAAGGGAAGAAGAAGAAGAAGAAGAAGAAGAAGAAGAAGAGGGATGGATCGAGAGTGAGAAAGACGAGAGAGAAGACAGGAAAGCCATTTAGTACACCTACAAAAAGGAAATATGCATACTGTTTAAGACAAATACTTAGGCTAACAGATCTCAACTAATCTCAAATTTTACAGAACATACAATATGAGGAGCCTATTAAAAACAAAGAGCAGAGAAATGTTTTATTTCTTAAAATTGATGTTAAAAACTGAGCTTGTATCTGTTCTTACAGAGGAGGACAGATTACTGTGAGAAACTAAGATGGTGCAAGATGGACCTAGAACTGCTTTCTTCCCGAGATCAATGCAGAGCAACAAATAAAATACTAATTGGCACATCTGGGCTTGGTTTTGTTATTAGTGTTTGAAACAATTTCAATGTTTATTTGATGATTGTTTAATTAAAGGATTTAGTGTGTCTTAGGAGAACTGCTTTATGCACTTATAAAGTAGAGTAAGATTTGCTTCTTTGTAACAGTGTTTAGCAGCTCAAGATACCGTGGGAAATGGACTGGTGTGTAAATTTGTTCTCCCCATGGGAAGCAACATGTTAGGCTTCTAAGACTTCACAATCCAAAACCACTAAAAGAGTAGAGAGACACTTGAACAGCAGGTTACAGCAGGAATGTACTTTTATGTGAATCCCCACTTACATTTTTCTAATGGTTTACATATCAAATATATCCCAGCTACATGTCAAAGTTTTCATTTTCTAATACAAATTCCATCCAGAGCCTCAGTGCCAAGCTGTGTTCCCTCAGCCTCTATTTGTCAATGCCAGATAACAGACCTGGCAGTAACAATTCATCTGACAGTTTTGTGATGACATGGGAGGCGCAACTGGGTACAGACAGCTCTGCCATCACTGCATGATCATTCCTGCAACGCTAACCATAAATTTCACTTTTTGTGGATTAAGTAGGCATTTATGATTAACTGTCTGGACCACAGCTTTATTTGGTACTTCTTTCTTTCCATGTATAGGACTACTTAGCAAGTCTCAGAAGGGCACAATGTAATTTAGTTATCATATAATACACAATTACAAGAGAATATAAATTACTGAATCTGTTGTAGACTAGCGCGGGCTGCGGGCTTCCCAGGTGGTACTAGTGCTAAAGAACCTGCCTGCCAACGCAGGAGGCATGAGAGTCGTAGGTTTGATCCCTGGATTGGGAAGATCCCCTGGAGGAAGCACGGCAACCCAGTCCAGTATTCCTGCGGGGAGAATCCCATGAACAGAGGAGCCTGATGGGCCACAGTCCATGGGGGTGCAGAGTCAGACACGACTGAAGTGACAGCTTGCAGACACAGAGTGGGCTTCCTGGTGGCTCTGATGATAAAGGATCTGCATGCAACGCAAGAGACTCGGGCTTGATTCCTGGGTCAGAAATATCCCCTGGAGAAGGAAGGAATGGCTATCCACCCCATTATTCTTGCCTAGAGAAGTCAACGGACAGAAGAGCCTGGCAGGCTACAGTCCATAGCAGGTTTGCAAAGAGTCGGAAATGTCTGAGTGACTAACACTTTCACTTTCAGAGTGATGTTATGTCTTTCATTTCCTTAAATTCAATTATCTTCAGCTAGCAAAATTAATAGTTAAAATGCTCATTTACCTCCCTGAATTTTCATTCTGGATACCAACAAAAGACGACATTCATTGTAAGAAGTTTCTGACATGGAAGCATTGTAAATGTTTACAAATATAGACTGAGTGAAAAATACTTGCCACTTTTCTGTAAGAGTTTAAGTTAAATCACCTTTTTTTTCTGTAATCAGAGTTCTCACAGGAAATATCACAAAGGGTCTCCTGCTTTTATTATGAGGGATAGATAGGTTAACAGAGTGTCCTTACGACAAAAAAGACCTTAACAACTGAAAAACTCAGAAGGACCCACATACTGATCATAACTGGCTTTCTCCATGAAAAGAAATTTGAAGTAAACTGTAAATGGTATCAAAGATAAAATTCAAAAAATATGAAAGGTGCTAAGGATAAGAATGTTGTCAGTGTGGGTCTAGTGATGCTGAGTTGCTCAGTCATGTCCAGCTCTTCACAACCCTATGGACTATAGCCCTTCAGGCTCCTCTGTGCAAGGGACTCTCCAGGCAAGAATACTGGAGTGGGTTACCATGCCCTCGTCCAGGGGATCTTCCTGGCCCAGGGATGGAACCTGTGGCTCTTACATCTCCTGAACTGGCAGGAGGGTTCTTTACCACCAGCACACCTGGGAAGCCTTTGTGGGTCTCAGCATGATGCTATTTGGCAACTTCAAAGCCCCAGGCTGGGGAGCTGAGGAATCTGGCCTCTGGGACTGTAAGAAACGCACAGTTCTCCCCGGAGATGAGCCCTCTGATGGCTAACTCTTGAAAAGAAAGCTCCCTGAGGAAGGAACCTTGTCTATCTTGCTCACTGCCAGAATACATTAGTGTACCCAGGTTTCTAAAACACAGGCTTCCAGCTATTAAATTACAGTTTCTAACAAGTCCTTGAGTAGCTCCGGTTGTGCCTCCCAGCACTCCAGCCCCTTCTTGGTCCTGGATACTTCAGAAAGGTATCGCCTGGCAGCAGGCGTCACCTGGCAGAGAAGAGCACCTCCAGGATGCTACTTTACCCCCATCAGTGTCAGTTCTAATTAGCACTGCAGTGACGCTGGCTCCTTATTCTAGAAACCATCCCTTTACCCACTGTTCTGAGTACCTCCAGTGTGCAGAGTGGTGTCTGCCACACATATGCTACTTCATGAGTTTTTCTGAGTAAAATGATGAATAAGGACCTATCTACTTTCTTTATTTTATATTTTTTAGTTATGCATTTCCCCAGAAATATTACCTATGAACTAGTTCAGCCCAACAAAACCCACATATCTGCATGGGTATTATCCACATTTCCAATGCCATCCACCCAGACAAACCCCAAGCAAGCATCTACTATGTGGCAGAAATCCTTCTGGACCCTGGACCGATCCTCCAGGAGTCTGAGGGAGACAGAGATGTGTTTGGACTTCTTCCCCAAAGTACAGATCACATAATAATTCACAAGTAGGAGAGAAAATGAGATGTCAAAGAGATTAAATGGGTCATAAGTGTGCTGCTATTCTTCAGGCTCAATTTAACTTCTTTTTGGCTTTAGTCATAGGGTCTAAAAGTTATTTTTATGACCAGCTAAAGACATAAAAATCGGTACAACCGTATGACAGGTCAGATTACATCAGCTTGAGGAGACCTCTAGACATACATGTAGAATCCAAACTCAGAATAATTTATACTCATTGCCTAGCTACTGTGCGCCAAGCACCGTGCTAAGATGCATCCAAACAGCCTTTCGTTCAGTGTCCAGACCACCTCATGAGCAAATTCTAGTCTTCACCCTGTTTTACACATAACTTAGTTGTGGGAGCTCAAATAATTTGCCAAAAGGTACACAGCTGATAAGAGGCAAGGACAAAATGTAGCCTCGTCTCTTTCTGCCTCCAGAGTCTGGGTGAAGGCACTGCACCATCTGCCTTGGGAAGATGTAAACCTAGTACATTAAGCTTCTCTGAAACTGTACATTTTATGCTAGAATAGCCAGTATTTAAACTAGAGCAGATCTTAAACCTTTTGGCCACTTTAATGTTCTTCCCAGCTTATGAATTGGTACCAGTTGCTATAGCAACACTCTGCAGCCTTTATCTGCTGCTCTTTGCTCATCAGTCTCTTTCCTCTGACTCCATCATCCAGTCTAGCGTGGCCCCGTAAGTGACTGAAACCCCCACGGCAGACTGGCTGGGCTCTCCCTGGTCACATTTCAAGCAGACATGGGTTTGCTTGTTGAACCTCCTCACTTCACCCACTCAGAACCTTGTTCTTCTCTCTGTTCATCTGATGCCCTTGACTACTGGTCTGATGCAGATTATTGTGTCCATATACTGACCCTACTTGCCATTAGAGCTCGACTTATAGTCTATTGTTTCTATATCTCTGAAAATGGTCTCTTGCTCAACTTTCCTAAAGGATATAACTGCACCATCTGCCTTGGGAAGATGTAAACCTAGTACATTAAGCTTCTCTGAAACTGTACATTTTATGCTAGAATAGCCAGTATTTAAACTAGAGCAGATCTTAAACCTTTTGGCCACTTTAATGTTCTTCCCAGCTTATGAATTGGTACCAGTTGCTATAGCAACACTCTGCAGCCTTTATCTGCTGCTCTTTGCTCATCAGTCTCTTTCCTCTGACTCCATCATCCAGTCTAGCGTGGCCCCGTAAGTGACTGAAACCCCCACGGCAGACTGGCTGGGCTCTCCCTGGTCACATTTCAAGCAGACATGGGTTTGCTTGTTGAACCTCCTCACTTCACCCACTCAGAACCTTGTTCTTCTCTCTGTTCATCTGATGCCCTTGACTACTGGTCTGATGCAGATTATTGTGTCCATATACTGACCCTACTTGCCATTAGAGCTCGACTTATAGTCTATTGTTTCTATATCTCTGAAAATGGTCTCTTGCTCAACTTTCCTAAAGGATATAGATGTGCCTCTTTTGTTTGACTCTGGATAGTCAAGGACAAACTTCAGAGAGGATTGAGATATTCTCTTTCTTGTCTTTTTAATATTCAAAATACCTAGATTTTTTTATTAAAAAAAAAACACACACACTCAGTTACATGCCAAGATGGGCCTCCGTACCACATATCTTGTATCCTTCAGAGGACTCATTCTAGTCTTTTGCACCTAGTGAAAGTGAAAGTGTTATTCGCTCATCATTACTGACTCTTTGCGACCCCATGGAAGTACATAAATAAGTTAATAAATAAATGAATGGATGATTGAGTAGTAGATATAGACTAGAGAAGAGCTAGTATTATACACAGGTGAAGGAGAATCTAATTTAAGAACTTATTCTTTCCTTCTATACAGAGTGTCTAAGAAATATTTGTTCATTAAGATTACCAGAATTACTTGGAGTTACAATATTGCTTTATAATATTTGTATTTATAATACAAATATAAAAAACTACAATATTGTTTTATAACTTGGTTTACAATATTGTTACTATATTAGCTACAATTTGTAAGGCACCTACTGTGTATCAGACACTAACCTGGGTACTCTTTATAATTTTTAAGTAAATAGCTCCAAAAATATGGAAGACAAGTGCTAGTATTCTTTTTTATGGGTGTGAAAAGGTAGATCAGGCAGGTTCAGAGAGGTTAAGTAAGTATGGATGATCTCTTAGGAAATAAGGAAGAGAGATGGATTTGATCCAATGTCCATTTAATTCCAAAAGTAAGATTTCACTTTCTCCTATACTGCCTCATTATTGAGGGAGTCATAAGAATATTCCCCTTAAAACTTGCAGGTGTTTTCAGGAGATGAAGAATTAGCATGTTGTCTTTAATCTATTGCCACAGACTAGGTGACAAGACCATCAAGCTGTCACATAGCAGAAAGAATAATCTTGTATAAGCAGAACTCAGGATAGGTTAATTTTGATGGAAAACAAGGAAGTTTAAGAAGATTCAAAGAGATATCTCCCCAGATTACCAGGAGGGTGAGTCTACATTTCAGTGCACTATATAACCAAGGATAAGATGAGAACACGAAATGAGCAGAAGAGGCAGAGAGCCGGAAGCCAAGAGAAGGACCTGATAGGAAGTAGGTGAAAGGGGAGGATTGGGCGCTGAAAACAAGAGCTTCTTCTTCACAGGAGGGAAGGGACAGTTTCCAAGTTCTGTTCCTTTCCCATCTCTGGCTCTGATTACAGGGATGGTGCCATTCCTACAAAAGACAAAAGGGTAGGGTGAGGTAAGGGAAGGAGAAGACATTTCACACTGAAATAACATCACCACTTAAAGTCACCTTATGATGGATGAGGGCATCGTAAATTCAAGAAAGGCCACAGATTTACTCTAAAAATTAAAAGCATTTCCAGTCTGAATTAGGAGACAAATGGAATGTAACCATCCATAAGGCATAAAAACGTAAGATTCTTTAGAGGTCAACAGTACTTTTAGATTTGAGTCCATTGGTAGAAAAAAAATTTAAATGGAAATGACAGTCAGGTGCAAAAATGGGCTCTAGGCTAAGGGCCATATTCCCACTTCAGATCCAGGGATCAGCATAAAGAGCCTTCTAAGCATAAGGACTGGTGTGTCTTTAGCTGAAGCACTTACTGAAAAAGTGAGTTCTTGGCTTCTGTTTCTCTCTGCTCACAGAATACATCTCTAAGGCAGAACATTTCCATCTTATGTGGTTAGGGAAGCTTAAGACATTTAAACATGTATGTAACTTTCTCTAATATGAACTTAGGAACTTAGTTGCTCTCAGGGAGTAGCCTTTCCATTTTTGTAACAATCTTGCTCTTTTTGATTATTCTCTTGAACCATGTCCATGCATGAACAAAAGTCCTTTCAATTGTAAACATAGGCTTCCTGGTGGCTCAGATGGTAAAGAATCCACTTACAATGCAGGAGACCCCGGTTCAATCCCTGGAGAAGAGACTGGCTACCCTTACAGTATTCTTGCCTGGAGAATTCCATGTACAGAGAAGCCTGGCTGGCTACAGCACATGGAGTCAGAAAGAGTTGGACAGGACTGACAACTAACACTTTCACTTTTTCACTTTAAGACATAGATAACCAACCACTCAAACCAGGGCTAGCAAATACCATCACTCCAGGCCGATGCCCGCAGATCCTTGGCCATTTCTGCACCCCTTTTGTGCTGGCTTTCTTGTTGATTGCTTTTTGTGGCCTCATCAATGATTATTCTTTCAAAACTCCCTCTGGCTATTGAGTTGCACAATCAGGGAGCTGGACATGCTTGGGAGTTTGTATCCCTCTAAGCCCTGAACCAGAGGCTGATGGTGCAGGGCAAGGGAAGGCCAACTTTCTGATCTCAGGTCAAGAGAGCTCTGAGGTGAAGCTATCTGCCATAGACTGTCTGAAATCACAGCTTATTCTCTTCTTCTCTTACATTGCTTTCTCCACGTCCTTTCAACATCTCTTGGGAGTACTTCCTTAGTCATTTACCTGTACATGAACTGTCACTTCAGCATCAGTCTCAAGGGAACCTGACCTAAGACACCAGCCCAAATAAAAAACGGCTGGAGTGACCTGGGTAACACTGCAAGAGGTGATCACAGACGCACACAAGGCACAGCCTCGTCTTGGGAACTGGAGCTCAAGAGCATCTGGGTACGCGAGCTTCTCTCTGCAACTGCAGCTCCATGGTTGCTATCATGTGTTTGAGTGTGTGTGTGTATTTCTTTTAGAATCTTTCCCAGTCCCCTCACTGCAGGCAGCCTTCTCAAACTTCAGGCAGCTTTTCCCAAGGACACAGGTCAGAAGTATAAGACTGGCAACCTGGGTGTACATTTGCATCAGAGATGTGCACGCACACACACACACACACACACACACACACA
>SJYC01079793.1:0-32953 GCA_006408675.1 Madoqua kirkii
AGAAGCCAATGGAAAGTTTCTTAGACAAAATTATTTTTAACCATGAAATAAGAGAATGTGAACAGTTAAATCAATAAATTTAAAATGATAATGAAGTGATATTTCACTATAAATATCTGACCTACTAAAGTTAACATAATCAGAATTTAAAAATCTGATCTGTTTATTGCTTTCTTCACAAGTAATGTTTGTTTTAGAAATGAATCATCACTTACAAATCCCACTCATTAAAATTGACAAAAAAGAAGTAAAAAGCCTGAACTGTCCTTTTATTGCTTTCTTTAGGAGTATTGTTTATTTTGGAAATGAATTTTCTGACATTATTCTCTCTATGCACGTAGCAGCCCCATAGAGGGGACAACTACTCCTTGGAACCAAGTATGATCCTTTACAGTGAAAAATTCAAAGCCTTCTTCCTACATTTTCTTTCAAACTATGTTTAGGAAACTTCCCCATTATGCTGTAATGTTGTTCAATTGCTAAGTCATGCCCAACTCTTTGCAACCTCATGGATTGTACAGTGCTATGCTCTTCTGTCCTCCACTATCTCCTGGGGTTTGCCCAAATTCATGTCCATTGAATTGGTGATGAAATCTAACCATCTCATCTTCTGTCACCCTTTCTCCTTTTGTTTTCAGTCTTTCCCAGCATCAGAGTCATTTCCAGTGAGTCAGCTGTTCGTGTCAGGTAGCCAAAGTATTGGGGCATCAAGCTTCAGCATCCGTCCTTCCAATGAATATTCAGGGTTGATTACCTTTAGGATTGACTGATTTGACTTTCTTGTAGTCCAAGGGACTCTCAAGGTCTTCTGCAGCATTGCAGTTCAAAAGCATCAATTTTTCAGCTGTCAGCCTTCTTTATGGTCTAACTCTCACATCCATACATGACTACTGAAAAAAAAAACATAACTTTGATGATATGGATCTTTGTTGGCAAAGTGATATGTCTGCTTTTGAATATGCTTTCTAGGTTTGTCATAACTGTCCTTCCAAGGAGCAAGTGTCTTTTAATTTCATGACTGCTGTCACTGTCTGCAGTGATTTTGGAGCCCAAGAAAATAAAATCTGTCACTGCTTCCACTTTTTTTCCATTCTATTTGCCATGAAATGATGGAACCAGATGCCATGATCTTAGTTTTTGTCATGCTGAGTTTCATGCCAACTTTTTCAGTTTCCTCGTTCATCCTCATCGAGAGGTTCTTTAGTTCCTCTTCACGTGTGCCATTAGAGTGGTATTATCTGCATATCTGAGGTGGTTGATATTTTTCCCAGAAATCTTGACTCCAGCTTGTGGTTCATCCAGCCTTAGATTTTACATGATGTACTCTGTATAGAAGTTAAACAAGGTAACAATATACAGCTTTGTCATACTCTTTTCCCTATTTTGAGCCAATCCATTGTTTCATATCTGGGTCTAACTGTTGCTTCTTGGCCCACAAACAGATTTCTTAGGAGACAGGTAAGGTGGTCTGGTATTCCTTTCTGTTTAAAAGTTTTCCACAGTTTCTTATGGTCCATAGTCAAAGGCTTTAGCATAGTCATACTGTAATTACTGTGCATAAAGTGGTCATTAACCCCATCCTGCTCCCTAGCCTGCATAAATACATGCTGATTGCACTTTGAATCCAAACAGTTATATAAACCGTGGGTGGAACAAGAAAGAGGAAACATTCATCCCAATAAATACTCAGATGTGGTCTTATTCCCGTTTTGCCACAGATTGACATTAAGGCAAAGTCATGACTTTTGAAACACTTTTACAAAAGGAAATCATAATGATATTTTGTTTTAAGCAAAGTAATTTATCATTCTCTATACTAACACTGTGTATAAAATGTATTTTGCCTACATTTTTTAGATTTTTGTAAGAGTACTCCTTATTAAATTAACCAGTATAATATTACTGAAACTGAACGAGCAATTTACATACCCACTTAGTAGGTCATAGATTATAAAAGTTTACTGAGAAATAGCTAAGTTGGCAGAAGGTCATCTTGGGGTGTATGAAATTCACACAAGATGGCATGAACCATACTTCCAACTGTAAGTAGATACCACTGTTTGGCCATTTATTTTACTGCTCATGTAACCATTACAGTCATACACATAATAGTAATAAATTACAGAATAATAAAATATCGGCCAAAGTTTTATATCTCTGAGAAATTACTAGACTTCCTGTCTTTTCTATGGTATGATATTTCCATGTTTTGTTTTCTGTTCAGGCACCATACAAGATGGCATGAACCATACTTCCAACTGTAAGTAGACACCACTGTTTGGCCATTTATTCTACTGCTCATGTAACCATTGCAGTCATACACATAATAGTAATAAATTACAGAATAATAAAATATCAGCCAAAGCTTTATATCTCTGAGAAATTACTAGACTTCCTATCTTTTCTATGGTGTGATATTTCCATGTTTTGTTTTCTGTTCAGGCAATCAGGAAACATCCAGAAAAATCTGAAAAAGTTCTCAGTTCCAGAAATTCCACCAACCCTTGTATCTAACACATGTCCTTCTTTCTATCTTCTTTAATATTGGTGTTCTCTTTTTATTTGTATTTCATTAACTTTTTTCCACAATAACCATTCTTCATTGGAAGGTGCCTCAACATGAATGCATACATGTGTAACACAATAGTACAAACTGTGGCATTATGGGAGAAAATTTGTAGTAAGAGTCAAATTATTCCTTTTCTTTATCCAGATTCCCCATTGTATCCCATGGACCAAAATCCAATGTATTATCTGATAGGTGTATTAGTTTCCTAGGACTGCTATAACAAAATACCATAAACTGAAAGGCTTGGAACAACAGAAGTTTATTGTCTCATGGTTCTGAGGCCAGAAGTCTGAAATCAAGGTGTTAAAATGGCCATGTTATATTGATAGCACCTCTGAAGGCACCAGGGAAAACTCGGTTTCAGGCTTCTCTCTTTGCTTGGTAGTTTCCTGGCTTGTAGCAGTGTGTCTCCTGTCTTTTCACGTGGTGTCCTCTCTGTGGGTGTCTCTGTGTCTAAATTCCTCCTTTATATAAGGATATCAGTTCAGTTTAGTTCAGTCACTCATTCATGTCCAACTCTGCGGTCCCATAGACTGGAGCACATCAGGCTTCCCTGTCCATCACCAACTCCTGGAGCTTACTCAAACTTATATCCATTGAGTTGGTGACACCATACAACAATCTCATCCTCTCTCATCTCCTTCTCCTCCTGCCTTCAATCTTTCCCAGCATCAGGGTCTTTCCCAATGAGTCAGTTCTTTGCATAGGTGGCCAAAATATTGGAGTTTCAGCTTCAGCATCAGACCTTCCAATGAATATTCAGGAGTGATTTCCTTTAGGATTGACTGTTTGATCTCCTTCCTGTCCAAGTGACTCTCAGAGTCTTCTCCAACACCACAGTTCAAAAGCATCAATTCTTCAATGCTCAGCTTTCTTTATAGTCCAACTCTCACATCCATACATAACTACTGGAAAAACCATAGCTTAACTAGACAGATCTTTGTTGGCAAAGTAATGTCTCTGCTAGAGACATTTAATGACATTTAATATGCGATCTAGATTGGTCATAAGGACATCAGTCATATTTAATTAGGGGCCTGCCCTGTTCTAGTATGACCTTTTTTTTTTTTTTTAAGTTGCTTAGTCATGTCCAACTCTTCGCGATTGCATGGACTATATAGTGCACGGAATTTTCCAGGCCAGAATACTGGAGTGGGTAGTCTTTCCCTTCTCCAGGAAATCTTCCCAACCCAGGGATTGAACCAGGGTCTCCTGCATTGCAGGTAGATTCTTTACCAGCTCAGCTACCAGAGAAGCCCTTATCTTTACTAATTATAATTAATAAAGTATGGCCTTGTCTTTATTAATGACATAAAGTATGTGTCATTTGTTTATTAATTAAACATTATTTATTAAATAATTTATTAAATAAATTTATTTGTTAAATAAATCAATTAAATAGTTAATTAAGTAATTAAAGGGAATGGCAAGCCACTTTAGTATTCCTGCCTTGAGAACCCTATGAATAGTATGAAAAGGCAAAAAGATAGGACACTAAAAGATGAACTCCCCAGTTTAATAGGTACCCAAGATGCTACTGGAGATCAGAGATCAGTGGAGAAGTAACTCCACAAAGAATGAAGAGATGGAGCCAAAGCAAAAACAACACCCAGCTGTGGATGTGACTGATGATAGAAGCAAGGTCTCATGCTGTAAAGGGCAATATTGCATAGGAACCTGGAATGTTAGGTCCATGAATCAACGTAAATTGGAAGTCGTCAAACAGGAGATAGCGAGAAAACGTCGACATTTTAGGAATCAGTGAACTAAAATGGACTGGCATGGGTGAGTTTAACTCAGATGATCATTATATCTACTACTGTGGGCAAGAATCCCTTAGAAGAAATAGAGTAGCCATCATAGACAACAAGAGAGTCTGAAATGCAGTACTTGGATGCAATCTCTAAAACAACAGAATGGTCTCTGTTCGTTTCCAAAGCAAACCATTCAGTATCATAGTAATCGAAGTCTATGCCCCAACCAGTAATGCTGAAGAAAGTTGAATGGTTTTATGAAGACCTACAAGACTTTATAGAACTAACACCCCAAAAAGATGTCCTTTTCATTATAGGGAACTGGAAGGCAAAAGTAGGAAGTCAAGAAACACCTGGAATAACAGGCAAATTTGGCGTTAGCGTATAGAGTGAAGCAGGGCAAAGGCTAACAGAGTTTTTCCAAGAGAACACACTGGTAATAGCAAACACCCTCTTCCAACAACACAAGAGAAGACTCTACACATGGACATCACCAGATGGTCAACACTGAAATCAGATTGATTATATTCTTTGCACCCAAAGATGGAGAAGCTCTATACAGTCAGCAAAAACAAGACTGAGAGCTGACTGTGGCTCAGATCATGAACTCCTTATTGCCAAATTCAGACATGAATTGAATAAAGTAAGGAAAACCACTAGACCATTCTGGTATGACCTAAATCAAATCCCTAATGATTATACAGTGGAAGTGAGAAATAGATTTAAGGGATTAGATCTGGTAGACAGAGTGCCTGATGAACTGTGAATGGAGGTTCATGACATTGTACAAGAGACAGGGAGCAAGACCACCCCTAAGAAAAAGAAATGCAGTAAAGCAAAAGGACTGTCCAAGGAGGCCTTACAGATAGCTGTGAAAAGAAGTAATAAAGTATGATCTTATCTTTATTAATTACACCTTCAATGACCCTATTTCCAAATAAAGTCACATTCTGAGGTACTGGGGTTTAGGATTTCTACAGATCTGGGGAGAACACAATTCAATCCATTATCATAGGTTTTCCCCATTCTCGGAAAGAAGCCTTCCATTAATATGTTACTTTGGAGCCTGTAGCCTCTAGAATGGAAGCATAAATTTCAATATTTATCAAAACATAAGTGGGAAGAAATCTACTATTTCTCACAAAATAATACCTTATCTTGTTACTGGCAACTCCTATAATTCTTATAAGACAGTCATTCAGGTGTCTGATGAGAGGCCATAACAAGTGAACCCAGATCAGTTGTCTGTTGAGCTACTTTGTTCCCCTTTTTGAATACAGATGGCTGGAAGCTAGTAAGGAATTGTCTGTTGTTTTCATCCTTTATTTACAGATATTTACATGTGTTGCCCATTTTATGATAGATCATCCATGCACCAGTCATTCAAGTAGGCTGGCCTTGAAGACTGACAGGAAGTATGAGTAAATGCATGTTGAAATTGACAGGTGGACAGGCTGACAAATTCCGAGCTGCTCCATGTAGTCTCTGTTTATTCAACTGGAGTTGATCAGACCCCAGATTCACATCAGACTCCTTTGCAAAATGTCCTTAAGTGTTTATTTCTCCATTTTTAAAAAGATCTTGTGCAGGCAGTGGTGAAGTGAAATATGTCAGCTACAATAGAAAATGGTGATAGCCTAATTTTTCTGCTGAGTTTCCCACTATGGAAAGGACTCTATTATTGGCAGAAAGCACTCTACCGGGAGCTGCCCTGCTGTTCCTCACCCCCACCCCAATGGAGAATTCTAATGAGAGAAGCTGTGGAAGGTAGCAGTGCAACAGAATTTTCCAAACTAGCCCTCTCAGGCTAATCCCAGTGACCCTTTCTTCATTAGAAATGTGCAAATCTGACCAACCTACCACTGAAGACTTTTGTGAGGCTCTAACACTCTGTTATTTCTCACTGTAGATGGTGATTGCAGCCATGAAATTAAAAGATGCTTACTCCTTGGAAGAAAATTTATGACTAACCTAGATAGCATATTCAAAAGCAGAGACATTACTTTGCCAACTAAGGTCCATCTAGTCAAGGCCATGGTTTTTCCTGTGGTCATGTATGGATGTGAGAGTTGGACAGTGAAGAAGGCTGAGCACCGAAGAATTGATGCTTTTGAAGTGTGATGTTGGAGAAGACTCTTGAGAGTCCCTTGGACAAGGAGATCCAACCAGTCCATTCTGAAGGAGCACAGCCCTGGGATTTCTTTGGAAGGAATGATGCTGGAGCTGAAACTCCAGTACTTTGGCCACCTCATGCGAAGAGTTGACTCATTGGAAAAGACTCTGATGCTGGGAGGGATTGGGCACAGGAGGAGAAGGGCACGACAGAGGATGAGATGGCTAGATGGCATCACCGACTCAATGGACATGAGTCTGAGTGAACTCCAGGAGTTGGTGATAGACAGAGAGGCCTGGCGTGCTGCAGTTCATGGGGTCGCAAAGAGTCGGACACAACTGAGTGACTGAACTGAACTGAACACTCTGTTAGGTGCTATGAAATGTATGTGAATTGGAAAGTCTATGCCGCATGGGGCTTAACTTCAGTAGTAGTAATAGAATATGCTGTTTGCTAGACACTATGCTAGGTGCCAAACAGGGCTTATTGAATCCTCTGAACTGTCTTACAACAAACAAACAGTATTCCTGTGACTTCTTTCAGTTTGTAATGATGTATCAAATGGGATTACAAGTATAAATGAAAAGTTTCTCTTCTCTACAGTTTAGAAACAATCATTTTCCTGTTTAATTCTGGGTGTTGGTGAGGGAAAAGCATTACACTAGAAGAGCAAGACTTGATATCACCACTGCTGCCGATGACCATCATCTCACTGGCACAGATGCTGATCTTTGTGACAAAACCAGGACACTGAGCCAACACTGTAGGTGTCACTGAAGTCCCACTGCCCTTGAGGCTGCTGATCGTCATTCATGTAGACATGAGATGGTACAGCAGCCACTTGCCATGGGAGGGTACCAGGACCACTGATGTGCCAAAGCAGGGCTGCGTTCCCTGGGGTTCTGTGCACAGTTATGAAGAGCTATTTGGGTAGTGGGCACGAAGTGATTTAGTTCAGTGAAGGTGGAGGTGGGATGCTCCAGAGTCAAGAGTTCAAGTGGAGGAAAACAGTGGTAAGAGTCTTCCTGCTGCTTCTGTGTTCAGACCAGCACAACGCACATTCACGTGAAATCAGGCACTCCTATGGATGAGCAGAAGAAAACAGTAAGATTTTTTTCCCTGCAATGAGATACCCCTTAGGAATCAGGTATCTGCTGATGCAGGGAAGCACAGGTACTTATATGCCAGTTATTCTCTCAACAAATATGAGCTCAGCACCTAATATATACCAGGTCAAAGACATCATTCCCATCTTCAAGTTTGCTCACAGATTATAAAGGGAGTCGCAAACGTGAATGATATGAATGTGTAACTGCAGTACAGTGTAGAAGTGCTGCGCTAGAGGTCCAGCCACGGTGCTCCAAGAGCACAGAGGAGGAGCACTGTACTTCCTCCTTCCTGTCTTGGGGAATTCAGACGAGCTATCTGGAGGAGACAAATTAGGGTTAGGCAGGCTTGATGGGGAACGTCAGAAGAGTATGTAAGAGGTACTGGGGGAGACACCCGACACACTTGGAATGGTGAAGTGACAAGAAGATTCGGGTGGATTGTGAATAGAACGTTTTCAGGCTGATAAATAGGAATTCTGTCAAGATCATGAAGGACCTTGAACATCAGGCCAGGGAAAGCCACTGAGGAGTTATACCAGTGAGTGACATGGTCAGACTACATTTTAGGTCCCTGGGTGCAGGATAAAACCTGACCCTGGGGTGAAGGACCAACAAGAGTGTTCCCCTTTCTCTGGAAAGTTGATGCTTGTGAACTGACAACTTTGGGAGCTGTGGGGAAGGAGGGAACACCCACCAAGCTCTCAGATCAGCCTGGCAGCCGGAGGGGTGACGGCTGTTTTGGGTGCTTTCCCTGACAACCCCGTGGTGCCAGAGCCTCTGGGATAGGGGACTGCTCCACCCTGCCTTAGTGCCTAGGGACACCTGTCCAACCACACAGAGCTGTGACTGGCACATGTACCCACCAGGCACACAGAGTCTCCAGCACCACCGTCATCTCTTGGAGCCCTGGAGAGCTGACAGCAAGGAGAACTCAGACCGGGCTTAGCTGGATATTGACAGCAGTAGTGGTTATAGAGGTGGGCTGGGCCTGAGGCCAAATGAGTTGGCAGGGTTTGCCTGGCCTCTGCCTTACCCCCCTTAGCTCCATCTGTCTCACAGTGGATGTCAGCCTTGAAGTCTGCCAGCCTTGGAATCTGGTGATTCAGAAAAGGAGAAGAGGACACACAAGATATATGAGGGCTGGGCCTGAGGCCAAATGAGTTGGCAGGGTTTGCCTGGCCTCTGCCTTACCCCCCTTAGCTCCATCTGTCTCACAGTGGATGTCAGCCTTGAAGTCTGCCAGCCTTGGAATCTGGTGATTCAGAAAAGGAGAAGAGGACACACAAGATATATGGAAGGCTGCCTGAGATGATCACAGCTTGAATTCGGTTACAGTGTGGCCAGGAGATATCCTTAAAAATTGTTCCCATCTTTTGCTTGCCTCCCCTCTTGTTTGTCATTATTAATTAAAGAGATGCCATAATTCGTGTATCCATAAAGATATTTTCAGTGGGGCTAGGGAATGAAAATCTAATTTAGAATGCCTTAAGCAAAAATGCATTATTGATTAAGTAACAGAAAAGTCCAGTGATACTTGAAGATATGGCTAGGTTTAAGAATTGAAAAACATGTGATGGTCTCTCTCCCGGCATTCCTAGACTTAGAACTTTTTAAATGCTTAGAATCCCCAGTAAAAGGAGACATTTTTCTTTCTTGTCAGAAGAAGTCCTAGATCTTAATCTAATTTTCCTGATATGAAAATCATTTGCTGTCTCTGAGACATCACAAGAGCAGTGGGAGCTTCTGATTAACTAGGCTGGGCTTCTATGCTCATGCTTGAAAGTTGGAAAGGTTTTTCACCCCCCACCCCCCACATGGATTAGTAATTGAAGAATGGTGATTTTTTGGAAGAAATATGGGTAACATTACTGATCAAAGGGGGAATACTGTAAGACAAGATTACATCACTGAATCTTCGGTTTACCAAGCAAAGTAAACTAAAGTTGACATTTGGATGGTGATTATCTGCAGATGCTGTTGATGGTGATGTTAATTATAGCTGGCATTTTCAGAAGATATTTTACAGTGTGTGTATAGTTCAGTGATCTTCCTGAATTTTCATAGTCAGAAGAATGATCTAGGTACTTTTCTGGGTTAATGTATCATTTACCAGTTATATGGGCTATAGGATAATCCTATAGGAGGACTAGGAGACATACTCTTAAAAAGTCTCATCAAGTGTCTTTATATCATAACACATGCTTATATCATAGTTAGATGGTTAAAATAAAATTTTTATGTGATTGTACTATAATATTCCAGTAAGACCTTGGGATTGTTTTTAACTAAGTCCTTGAGGCATTTCCTTTATACCTTTATGGAATTGTTATTTAACAAATACATTTTTAATTTGAAAGTAATCTAAATACACAGAATATTAGGTATAATTTCTTTAGAGCGCTATCTAGAATTCTTGACATCAAATTTTCTGATTATATTGGCATCAAACATTTAATACATATTGGTTAAATAAAAGTAAGAAAGAGTGAATGACTATCTTACCTGGTATGTTATCCAAGTATACGCCTAGTATGACATACCCAGGTGTATACCCAAAATGAAATTGCTGGGTCATATAATAATTGATATTTTTAATCTTATGAGGACTTGCCATACTGTTTTCCATAGTGGCTGCACCATGTTATATTCCCACCAGTAGTGCACATGAGTTCCAATTTCTCCACATCCTTATCACCAGTTGTTAATTTCTGTTTTTTTTTCTTTTTGATAATAGTCATCTTAGTGGGTATGATGTATTATCTTGTGTTTTTTTCTCCATGAAAATCACACTGTATTATCTGTTACTTCTTATAAGAATTATCTTTATCATTGTGGTTTTGATTTGCATTACCCATGTGATTAGTAATGTGGAGCGCCTTTTCATGGGCATATTGGCATATGAAATATTGGTGCATGGGATATTGAATATATTTTTTGAAAAAATGTCTGTTCAAGTCCTTTACCCACTCTTGAATTGGGTTGTTTTGTTGTTGTTGAACTGTAGGAGTTCTTTATATGTCCTTAATATTAACCTCTTATCAGGCAGCTTTAGATCTTATGTTAGGTCTCTGATTCGTCTTGAATTTATTCTATACATAGTATAAGGTAAGAGTCCAACTTTTACATGTGGCTATTCAGTTTTCCCAACACTCTGTTGAAGAGACCACCCTTCCCCATTGAGTTAAGTAGTCTTTATATCCTTGTTGAAAATCATTTGACCGTACATGTGAGGATTTCTGGGCTCACTGTTCTATTCCATTGAGTATATGTCTGTTTTTATGCCAGTACCACACTATTTTGATTACTTTAACTTTGTAGTTGGTTTTGAAATCAGTAGTATGGGACCTCCAACTTTGTTCTTTTTCAAGGTTATTTTGGCTATGTGGTGTCCCTCGAGACTCCATATGAATTTTAGGATGCATTTTAAAAAACACCACCAGGATTTTGATAGTGTTCTGGCCTGTTTTGTGTCACTTAGAAGTTCACATGTTGAAATTCTGACTCCACACCCCCAGACCTCTGAACGTGACTCTATTTAGAGACTAGAGCTTAAAGAAGTAATTCGTTTAAAATGAGGTCATTAGGGTGGGCCCAAATCCAATATGACTATTATTCTTATAAGAAAAGTGGGACACAGACATGTATAGAAGGCAGACAGTGTGAAGCCAAGGAGAAGATGGCCATCTACAAACCAAGGATAAAGGCCTCAGAAGAAACCAACCCTGCCTATACCTTGATTTTTAAAACTGTGAGAAGAGAAATTTCTGTTAACCAGACCCCCCTCCCCCAGTGTGTAGCCCCAGCAAACTAATACAGATGGGGATTGTACTGAATCTGTAGATTGCTTTGGGAGAGTGAAAATTTAGATATGCCCAATTTCATAACTTTGGGCTGAATGTGTGAAAATCCTCAGCCAGTAGCTAGATTTTTATAAGTTCAACTCAGTAGAGGCATCGCTGCTGTACTGGGACCTACCTAAGAAGGTATTCTGTTTTATTGGGGCTGAGTTGTTATCTTTGGAGAGGCAGTTTTCTTAAGGTGCTAGTCTAGTCATAATTAGAATGTATTTACCTGCCCTGTTTTCACAGGCAGGAATATTGTGCTCACGCTATTATTATTTTTTTCCCCATTTTCCTTTAAAATATTCCTCTCATTAAATTTCTAGGGCTGCACAAATCGGTTTTAGGCTAAAAATAGTATAGTTGCTATTGCCACTGCTGTTCCATGTGGAAAACATAGCCAACTGCTTTACAAAGAAGGAAAAAATAATTTTCTAGTGTGTTCTTAAGATAGTGTGAAAGCCATGCTGACGAGGAGCCCCTCAACTGCCAGTGGACTAAGATTTCCTGCACCAGCTTATGACTTTATTATTTTCCTGCTGGCAGAGCAAGAAGCAGGACTCTTCAGGTTCCTTCTTCCCAACACATTGCTTGCAAAGGGCAGAAAATGAAGCATTAGAGTCAAGGTTGGCACACTGTAGCTTGTGGGCCAAAGCAACACACCACCTGTTTTGTAAAAGAAAAAAAAAAGAAAGAAAAAAATTGGAACATAGCCACTCTCAATCTCAGCACTGTCTGTGGCTGCAGAATGGAATAGTGGTGGCTGAGATCCCATGGCCTTCAGAGCCTAAATATATATACTATCTGTTTCTTTTCAGAATAAGTTTGTTGACCCCTGAACTAGGCATGATGACCGAGTAATTTACTCAAACCTCTCATTTTAACTCTGAGAAAAAATGGAGATGCTAGTATTACTGAGATTTAAGGGTTCCAGGTTAGCAGTTTAGGACAGACTGAAGAAGAGACATTGCTGAGCTCTGGCAGATTAACTTCCCCTGAGTGGGACAGGGTCAGCAGTCAGGAGTCACTAGAAGTGGAATCTAGACTTTCTGAAATATTCAAAGGGAGGCAGAGTCATGATTGTAACAGCTCTTGATGAGGAGCAGATAACAAGGGTGGCACCAGGGGTTGAACCAAAGAGTAGGAGGATCAGCAACAGGTACCTCGGTTCTGCTTGTGAGGACATGGAGAACTAGGAGGAATTTCCAGCAACAAAGATACATGGATCCTGGGGGCTGGGCCACATGAGGCAGTAACTCAGAATACAAACCATGGTGTGTCGGGGAGTAAATCAGAGCTGAGGAGGTAGCAACAAGCATTAGGGTTCCTGTGGGTGAGCTGCGCTGCGTGCATGCTGCACACTTCTGTCACTTCAGTTGTGTCCATGTGTGACTCTCTAGACTCTAGCCTGCCAGGCTCCTCTAGCCTGGAGGTTCCCAAGGAAATGTGGGTGACATGAGTGCATAAACAAGAAAACAAATTCTTGAACTTTGTATCAGTCAGGGTTCCAGCAAGAATCAGAGGGAACCCTCACATGAAGAAATGCGAGGGGAGCAGCCGGGCTGGGCTGTGTGACGGATATGGCAGAAGTGATGGTGTGTGGCTTCTGAGACTAGGTGGCAAAGGACTGCAGCTTCTGTCTTGGGATCTTTCTTTATGCCTGAGACCATCCTCAGGAAACTCTGTCTGGGTGTATGAATGCAAGAGGAAAAGCCACATGGCAGCAGTCACCTGCTTCCCTACATTCTTCTACCCCTGGCTCAGGAGAGTTGTGATCAGAGCTGAGACCTTTTATTTATGGTTTAATCTCCCCATTCCCCACCTGCTCCCCATACCTATTCATGAAAACAGAACCAACTACTTGCTGTTCCTTTCGCTCAAGACAGTAATGATAGAAGTGCTAGGGATGAGTGCCTGGGGGTGGTCCTTTTCACGTCTTTAACAAAACTTTTTATTTTGTATTGGGATATAGCTAACAGTAGAAGAGGAATTCTAAGCACTATTGCCTCAACAATTTCATCCTACTTAGGGGGAAAGTTAAATTACAATATTATTCTGGCTGGATTAAGTTGGTCAGCATGAAGCTATTTTTTGAATAACAATGCATTTCGGGCCAAAAATATATTCTCTTTCTGAACCAGAAAAATTAGAAGGGACTTGGTGTATTGGGTTGGCCAGTATGTGTTTCCAAGGGGATAGAAACTATTTCCAGAAAGCTGTTTTGTCTTTCTCACTCAACTTTCATTTTTAGATAATCGTATACACAAAATCTTAAAAAATTGTGTCTTTTGACTTCATCATCTATGAGGAGCACCAAGTGGCACCGAACTTGGGAGTCTTTTTCCAAAGTCAACATTTTAGTCACAGAAATTTATTTTTGGTTGCAAAGTTATTCATTCACTCTTTAAACATTTGCTGGACATTATACCACTTGCTTACTTTCATGAGGCATCAGGGTATAGAAAAAAATAAACCTCTGCCCTTGAATGGCTCAAACCAACCTAGGTGGAGGCAAGCCAGACATAAAAAAAGGACTTGATGTGTTAAGAGCAACAGTAAGAATACTTGGAAAGGGCTATAGGGATAGTTTTATGATAGTTTTTGATATTCCCAGAAGCATTTTGATTCCTACAGTAAGCACTAGTTTAGCCCGAAGAGTCATGGCTTAACATTTTTACTGAACCGAAAATGATTGCTATAAATACGTAATTTCTACAAGAAGAAAAAATTATAACTCTTTTGTCTCATTATGGTGGCATTTGAAAATAACCAAGATTGTAGTTAGAACACAATTCAAATACCAATGCTGTGTCTCGTAACTGCTAGATAATATTCAGAGGTGTGAGTGACAATTTATAAACATATTGCATCATCATAGAATTGTTATATTATTTCAGCAATATCTCACTTGATGGAATTACTTTCATATGATTTTCTAAGAACCGAGATATCACTATAGCATCCATAGTTTGGAAAAACTTTATGTTCAAACATTGTTTTTATTAATGCCTTTTATTAATTTTGAATTTTTGTGCATGTATGTGCTCAATTGTATCCAGCTCTTTGCAATACCATGGACTATAGCCTGCCAGGTTCCTCTGTCCATGGAATTTTCCAGGCAAGAATACTGCAGTGGGTTGCCATTTCCTTCTCTGGGGGCTCTTCCCAATCTAGGGCTTGAATCCACATCTCTTGCATCTCCTGCATAGGCAGGTAGATTCTTTACCATTGAGCCACTGGAGAAGCAAATATGATTATGAGAATTCTAATTTTTTTTAATTTATTTTTTGGCTGTGCAGCATCTTAGTTTTCTGACCAGGGATCAAATCCACGACCTCTGCATTGGAAACTTAGATTCTTAACCAGAAGATATTCTGAAGAGCAACCTACTCCAGTGTTCTTGCCTGGAGAATCCCAGAGCCTGGTGGGCAATCATCTCTGGGGTCCCACAGAGTCGGACACAACTGAAGACTGGGGGCTCTTCCCAACCTAGGGCTTGAATCCACATCTCTTGCATCTCCTGCATAGGCAGGTAGATTCTTTACCATTGAGCCACTGGAGAAGCAAATATGATTATGAGAATTCTAATTTGTTTTAATTTATTTTTTGGCTGTGCAGCATCTTAGTTTTCTGACCAGGGATCAAATCCACGACCTCTGCATTGGAAACTTAGATTCTTAACCAGAAGATATTCTGAAGAGCAACCTACTCCAGTGTTCTTGCCTGGAGAATCCCAGAGCCTGGTGGGCAATCATCTCTGGGGTCCCACAGAGTCGGACACAACTGAAGCGACTTAGCAGCAGCAGCAGCAGCAGTTCTCTTAAAATTTTTAATAGCTAGCTCTCCAAAAAAAAAAAAGAAAGAAAAAGAAAGAAACATTGTACAAAGTCAGGCAACAATACTGGGTTATTTTGCTGATACAGGAGGTGAATCCATTAGACTTGTTTGTTGATGCAAAGAGGTGCAAAGTTTAGGAATCATCAACTAGGTAGGGAAATGAATGCTAAGTCTGAAATCTGAATTTAAGGAGAACTGAAAATACCCGCAGCCTCTGATGTTCTGACCATTATTTCTTTCAAAACCATCTGCAGATGTGTGCATATTAATTGGCTCTGGGCATTCTGTTACCTAGGAGTAATAACACATTAGATAGCTAAAATTAGAAGGAAGGTTAATAAAAAAAAAAGAAAAAAGTGAAAATACAATGCCTAGTGAGCCACTGTCCATGGGGCTTTATAACTAGAGACCCTGACTGCCAAGCAGGAGGGGTCGTTAATCCCTGTGAGGTGTAAGTGGCAAAAAGTGCTGGGGGTGCACCTTATTGTACACCCATGCTGTCTCCCACTTAGACCTGAACCTGAGAGTGCAGGGTGAGAGTTAGAATGATTCACGTGGCCACACAGCTGTACATCACACTTTTCATTTCATGGATTTGAATGCATTGGTGCTCAGCAAGATGTGTGAGGGGGCAAAGGAAAGAAGTCACAAGGAAAATTTCAAGGCATTTGGCTTTCATCTGTTTTAGTTGTTTAAGCTTGCTGGGGTGGGGGTGGGGGACTTCCTAAGCTTTATTAAAAAAAATCCTAATAATGAAAATGTTAACAATCAAATTCATAGAAGTTACAAAGAGTTGCTATTCAGTGGGCACTGTGTTAGTGTCTTATGTACACCATCTTACTTAGTGTCCCCAGGGGCTTCCCCCACTCTCAACAAGTAGTAACCAACTCTTCCTGGATTGTACTTCACCCTCCTATAGCTGTACCAGAAAGGGGTTCCACCTGATGTACAATTCCAGATTGATAACGTCTCCGTCTCCTTGGCCTTGGAGCTTTGAAGTGGTGATGACAGTGACCCTGGGCATCAAGGGGGAGAGGCATCCCTTTGCTCCTCACCCAAGGCCGGGTTCAGACAAAGGAGAGAGTGCTCCTTGGCCAGGCAGCCCTGGACACTCACTGTTGTTGGTGGGAGAGCCTCAGTACTCTCTTACTGACAGAGCTGTGAGAGTTGAGACCTGCACTCACCTCCACCCCACCTCTCTGTTCCAGGTGCTTGGATTCAGAGCCCTCACTCCCCTGGGGCTTACACAATGCCAAGGCAGGGCCCACTTTCCTGCCTCAGGTCCCTGCTGCCACCAACACCTTGAAATTCTGGGGAACTATTCACTGTTCTGAAGGGAGAGTGGTAACAAGCTGATCTGGCCTGGATGCCTTCCAAGAAGCTTGGTGCAAAGGGAAAGGCCTGAGAAAAACCAGGCTTGGAAGAAAGTGAAAGTGAGGTTACTCAGTCGTGTCTGACTCTTTGCGACTCCATGGACTGTAGCCCACCAAGCCTCCGTCCATGGGATTCTTCAGGCAAGAATACTGGAGTGGGTTGCCATTTCCTTCTCCAGGGGATCTTCCTGACCCAGGGATCGAACCCAGGTCTCCCACACTGGGGGCAGACGCTTTAACCCCTGAGCCATCAGGGAAGCAGCTCCTAACTCTGAGAGCTTCACCCTAAGGACTGTGCTGCTTTTCAGAAGAACCTGATCTCCCCTTCCTTGTGCTTAGAGACTCAGACTCACTATTCTTCAGGCAAAGAGATGCTGCAGTTTTGCCCCCTTCAAGGAGCTATGGAGAGAAGGAACTAGTCACTAATATTCAGGGCACTTTCACTTTTTAAAGCCTTCCTCTTTCTCATCCTTATTTCCCTGTTTCTGTATTTTTTCTCCAAAACTTGGCTTTTGGTGGTGGTATTTAGACATGCTGTTTTCTTTCCTCCGGGTGTGCTCTAGGGTTTTATCTAATTTTCCTTCTGTTCTAGTGTCACTTGCCATTATTAGACAGATGAATGGGACAGGGGTCAGAGTTCAGCAGGAAGGCATCTGCGAGCCCAGCACTGCATAGTGGAAGTGCTCAGAGGTGATCTTTAATGAAAGCTTGGAAAAGATTGGCACGGAGAAGTCAGTCTTCTATCCCTCCAGCACTGGAGTGACCAAAAGGTAGTCTTTTTCTGGAGGGACCAAAACTGAACAAAAAGGAGGTCATAATATCTTTACAGGGAGTTCCCTGCTTGGGATGGCTTTTCTTCTGTTAGGAGAGAAAATGGGGGGAAAGACAAGGTGATCAAACACGGAGGCAGTTGAAAATGGAAGCTCTTGAAAGGATCGCTGACCACTGTCCTGTTTTGCTCATAGAACTATCTCACCAGAAAGTTTCCACTCTTTGCAAAGCCTCTCAGCCAGTATTTGCCCTGGCCTCAGGTTACTGCACCGTCGCCTGAGGGCTCAGGTTCTCTTACTGAACTTTCTTCGCTTTGACAGTTCTTCCACTTTACCAAACAGCCAGAATTCCCACTTGAGAAGAACTGCTTTGGCGCTTTGGCATTTGAGGCGAGGGGACAATGGCTCTATTGTTCTTTTGGCCTTCTTCAGTAGAGCAATGTCTCCTCCATCTAACCCTGTCACCACCGGAGGCTGAGCATGGAGCCCTCCAAGACTCACCTTCCTTCCACTTCCGCTTTGTTCTGGGAAGAGGGTTTGGTGTACCCCAACCCCCGCCCTCTCCTCCAGCAAATCAGTTCTGGGACCCGAGTGGACAGTTGCCTTTTTCCTGCCCTTCACAGGTTGAAAGTTGGGAGAGAGGGAGAAAAAGATGCATGGGTCAGGAATCCCGTTTCAGTTCAGGTTCAACCTGCTGTCCGGGTGGTTCCCCTGGACTACATGCACCCGGAGCTCCGCCACGCAGAGGCTGCAGAGCGGTTCACGGGAACCCCGGCCAAGCTCTAAAAATACATGGAGAGGAGAGCCAGGCGTCGGGAGGACTCGGAGCTGAAGCTGTCTCCTAGGGCGGGTCGGGATCCCGCCGCCGGCTTTCTGCACGGCGTGCTCCAAGGAGTCCCCCACAGGGTGCACCTCTGCGGTTGGGTTTCCCAGTCGCCTTCCGGGAACCCCGCCGAGCCCCCGGCAGCCCCGGAGACGCAGGCGAGCTCGCCTCCGTCGGTCCCCAGCTTGCTCTTCTCGCTCTGCCTGCGCTGGGGAGTGAGCGCTCAGGGTCCCCCTCTGAGCATGCGCAGCCCGGCGCGCGCTCCCCTCCGCCCCCTTCCCTTGCCAGCCTTTTGCTTCTTCCTTTCATTAAACAAACAGGAGATCCCGAAACCCAGACCCGGTGCAAGCCGCAGCTCAAGGAGGAGGCGGAGGAGTAGGCAGAGCGTGGGATGGGCGCCGCCAAGGGGGATCGGTGATCCCGCGCTCCCCCGCCCCCTCTCCGCGCGCGCACACGCTCTCTCACACACACACTCTCACAAACACACACTCGTACACGCCCGCGCCGCGCGCTCGCTGGTTGGATCTCCCACGCAGGCGGAATGCAGCAGAGCCCGGGGAGCAGCGTGTCTCCAGCTGCCTGAATGCACCTCGCTCCCGGGAGCCGGAGCCGGACGGCCCAGTAGGGAGCAAGGGAGGAGACTCTGCCGGGAGAGGTGAGTGGGGCGCCCGCAGCCGCGGGGCCGCTCCTGGACGCCCAGGGGGCCAGATCAGGTTCCTGCCGGACACAGCGGTGCAGGTGGCCCAAGCCCGGCTTGCGGGCATCAAGGTGCAGATGAAAGCAGCTCTGGAGCGGTGCAGGGGGAGAGGGCGATCCCAGAAAGGGTCGCCTCCTGCGAGGTGTCAGATTGACCCAGTGGAAAGCGACACCATCGCTGCTCATAAACTTTCGTCCCCTGTCATTTGGGGAACGTGGAGACAAAGGGGGCGTGGAGGCTCCCTCTGTCCCGTTGCACCCTCCTGGCTGCATTCTGGGCTGCACGGGAGCCAGCATGCGGGCGGGGGCGCCCTGCAGGTAGCTGGTGCCAAGTCCTCCCGCCGGGCCGGGCGGGGTTGGGATTTCTCACCCCTGCTTACAGCGTTTGCCTTTGATTTTCCCGCAGGCGTGGGCACCTGTCATCCTTTCCTTCTCCCTCATCCCGCACCCTCGGCGCCTCGTATTTGGGCGGTGGGGGGGTGGGGGGGCGGTGTCACCTGGAGAATTGGAGGGGCAGCGTTTGGCTCTCTCATTCAGCACCAGTGCCACCGGCGCCAGGGTGAGGCTTGGGTCAGCGCGGGGATGAATGATGAGTTACTAAAAGGCTTGCTGTAATCACCTCCTGGAAGCGCTGGGCGCGAGGATCTCTCCTCCCCGGGGAGAGTGTCTTCACGCACACCCGGGCGGCGGCACTGGGGGCCGGGCTGGACTGCTGTGGTGGGGGAAGCTGGAGTTTTATTTTTGCCCGGGGGCTTTATGACCCACACATGTGGAGTATGTGGAGGATTCTGGGTTATTTTTCTTTGTGGGGATAACATATTCCCTTTTAACCTCTTTCGTGGGAGAGATTCTCTGCAGCCCTTATATCGAGCTGGTGGACAGGAGCCCTTCTGAATAATCCCTTCAGTCCCAGGGAACAGGTCCCAGAGAAAGGTTCCCTAAAATGCCATTTCCATTGGGGCGGGGTCTCGGAGGGCAGAGCGCCTGCTGGTACCTGGGAAGAGCCGCAGATCTAATGGTCCTTGGAAACGGGCGAGACTGGTCAGCGTACAAGGAGTCCAGGACTGGGACAAAGGGGTTTGCAAGAGGGACAGGTGATGGCTGTTAGGAGAGGAGTGACTAGAGGCCAGCTGAGGCAGGAAGAGGTCTTGTGAGAAGCAAGGCACCCCTGCAGTCTTCACTGAATTCCTATACCCCTTCTCTTCTCCTGTGGTTGGTGGCTTTTATTCATCCGGTGGGACTCTGGAGATTTCCAAAATGTCACATCTGGAGCATAGAAAACTTGACTGTTCCTTAGCTAGCACTGAGCACAACCACAGATTAGTTCTGTAAGTCTAGAAAATGCCATGTACATTTCTCTATTTTGACATTTTGTTCATACCTGGAAGGTGGGATGGATAGACTAGTATATTGCAGTGGGGCGGAATCTCTACTTAAGAGAGCTTGGATTTGCAGAAGTGTGTGTGTGTGTGTGTGTGTGGTGAGGGGGTGGGGATGGTGGTGGTGAGGAGCTGGGGAGCCAAGCTGATGCTGATAGAAGAAAACACCAGAAGCTCAGATCTAGCGCCTGTGACTGTGGGTTGCCAGAGAGTTCTCTTCACTTTAAGATGAGTCGGAGAGGCTGTCTCTCTGCTGCTTTGGGGACCTTTTAAAAGTTTAAACATTTTGTAACTTCTTTGAAGTGGGAGAAAGCCTGATATACCTGAGGTTAATTAAGGAAGTTCACTTATGAGAGGACCTTGGCTCAAAAGTCAATATTGCCAAAGGTGGACTTTTTTGGGGGAGGGGGAGGGGATTGGAAAGGGAGGCGTATGATTAAAACAGCTTCACTTTTATAATTTTTTAAAAGCATTCAGTAAGATAGAATTCTGAAGTTCTTTTTTCTTTTCTTTTTTCAAACAACTAGTGAAGTAAAGACCTTTCCAGAAATATTTTCAAGTTGAAATTGACATCAGTTCAGTTCAGTTCAGTTCAGTTGCTCAGTCGTGTCCAACTCTTGGCGACCTCATGAATCACAGCACGCCAGGCCTCCCTGTCCATCACCAACTCCTGGAGTTCGCTCAGACTCATGTCCATAGAGTCCGTGATGCCATCCAGCTATCTCATCCTCTGTCATACCCTTCTCCTCCTGCCCCCAATCCCTCCCAGCATCAGAGTCTTTTCCAATGAGTCAACTCTTCCCATGAGGTGGCCAAAGTACTGGAGTTTCAGCTTTAGCATCATTCCTTCCAAAGAAATCCCAGGGCTGATCTCCTTCAGAATGGACTGGTTGGATCTCCTTGTAGTCCAAGGGACTCTCAATAGTCTTCTCCAACACCACAGTTCAAAAGCATCGATTCTTCAGCACTCAGCCTTCTCCACAGTCCAACTCTCACATCCATACATGACCACAGGAAAAACCATAGCCTTGACTAGATGGGCCTTAGTCAGCAAAGTAATGTCTCTGCTTTTGAATATGCTATCTAGGTTGGTGATAACTTTTCTTCCAAGGAGTAAGCATCTTGGCTGCAGTCACCATCTGCAGTGATTTTGGAGCCCCCCAAAATAAAGTCTGACACTGTTTCCACTGTTTCCCCATCTATTACCCATGAAGTGATGGGACCGGATGCCATGATCTTTGTTTTCTGAATGTTGAGCTTTAAGCCAACTTTTTCACTCTCCTCTTTCAGTTTCATCAAGAGGCTTTTTAGATCCTCTTCATTAGTAGGGGTTTAAATATAATTGCCAGCTTATGTCCCTTTGTATTTCATGGTGAATATTCACATCATTTACATTGTAAATCTTGGCAAGAAAAGATTAAGATTATTATTATTTTTTTGCTTTATACTAGAGCTCTATTTCCTCCTTTATGATATATTTCGTTTGTACTCTGCAAGTTCAACTCATTTTGATTATATTCAGATTCTATTTTCTAGTATTTACTGACCACCTATCCCGTATTTAGCATTGGTGGTTATATAAAAATGTATAACATCATTCTGGACCTTAAAGCGTTTATAATCTGGTTGTCAATACAAGATTAACACACATGAAGTAATTAGAGAGTAAGGTAGGTTTGTACTGTCCTGTGAGCTCTCAACATGCATGCCATATACTCCATTCTTCCTCCTGGCTTTTCTGAACATTCAGAAAACACACATCAGCACTTATGTGCAGGAGCCTGGAGGGAGAGAAATGCATGGAAGTAAAAAACAGTTCCAGCTTTCAAGGATGGGGAAATGGGTATTTAGCTAACTGTGATGCAATCTGATTACCTGTTACAGTTATAGGCTAAATTAAGTGGTAATAGTATAGACATGCAAGTGACTTTTTTTTCTTCCTCTCTGGAATTTAACCAGATGGTTTTGGAGATATTTTTGAAAAATGGATAGTCTTTACCAGGTAGGGAAGGATGAAAAGGACATCCTGGCTGAAGAAATGATTGAGTGTACCTGTGAGTTAAGCGTAACTCTGAGCCATCCTGTGTGGCTTGAGCATAGGGTGCTGGAGTGTGGATACAGAGATGAATAGCAGCTAAGTGACAGTAATTAGCAACTGATGCTGTGGAGCAAACGTTTCTCAGGTGGTGATAATGGTAAAGAACCTGTCTGTCAAAGCAGGAGATGCAGGAGATATGAGTTCAGTCCCCTGGGTCAGACAAACCTTGTTTATGTAGCAGTGGCTAAGAGCACAGGCTCTGGAGCTAGACAAGTTCTATTTGAATTCTGGCTCTGTTGTTTAGTCACTAAGTTGTGTCTGATTTTTTGTGACCCCCATGGGCTGTAGGCTTCCCTGTCTTTCACTATCTTCCTGGAGCTTGCTCAAACTCATGTCCATTGAGCTGGTGATGCTGTCCAACCATTTTGTTCTCTGTTATTCCCTTCTCCTCCTGCCTTCAGTCTTTCCCAGCATCAGGGTCTTTTTCAACGAGTTGGCTCTGCATCAAGTGGCCAGATTACTGAAGCTTCAGCTTTAGCATCAGTCTTTCCAATGAATATTCAGGATTGATTTCCTTTTGGATTGACTGATTGGATCTCCTTGCTGTCCAAGGGACTCTCAAGAGTCTTCTCCAGCACCACAACTCAAAAGCATCAGTTCTTCAGCTCTCAGCCTTCTTTATGGTCCAAGTCTCACATCTGTTTGTAACTACTGGAGAAACCATAGCTTTGACTAGACAGACCTTTGTTGGCAAAGTGATGTCTCTGCTTTGGGCACACAGTTTACATCTATGTGCCTCAAATTACTCTTTCACTTCAGACGGAGATAACTATCTTAACCCATTGCACAGAATTGTGGCGATTATATGAGTTAGTATTTATTAGTGCTCAATAAATAGTAGGTTTTATGTGTGACAACAGTCAGGTTAAAAGCAAAGTTTTGACTTTATACTCAGGACTCCAGGGACTGTGTGCCACAGTGTTTGTTTAAAAAATTATTTTGGTTGCTTTATAACTAGCTGGCTCTAATCCTATTTACCCCAGTGTAGGAATTAAATCAGCCAACATAAATGTGGCAGGAACAGACACAGCTCCTGGGCAGAGTAGGTGTCAGTGTGTATGCCTATAACATTTGCCTAGGTGCCTCCTCTTCATGCCTGTCTGGGGAAGGTAAAAGTTTGCTTGCCTTTAGGCTGGTCCTCACGTTCATAGGCAGCACACAATAGATACTTAGCTATTTTGGAAATTGTTTTCAGGGAAGTGACTACATGTATTAATTACAGCACTGCTTTGGTACTGGGGGGTATAGGCTAAACATGTCAGATGTGAGGTTTGCATCATTCTTTGGGAATTAAATGTTTTTTTTTTCTTTATAGAAAAGTTTGTACTGTGTTCTACAGTAGAATCTCCGGTGGGTCCGGCAGCCCTGTCTTCTGGCTAGTTGGCACTAGGGCAGTGGCTGGCATTTAGGTCTGACCACTGCCTGGTGCTCTGTGTTGTGCTTGTTGTACTTGTGCTTGTGTTTTGTTTAGCTGCGTCAGGCTCTTTGCAGCCCCACAGACTGTAGCCCTGCAGACTCCTCTGTCCATGGAGTTTTCCAGGCAAGGATACTGGAGTGAGTCGCCATTTTCTATTCCAGGGGATCTTCCCTACTCAGGAATGGAACCTGCGCCTCTTGCCAAATATTGTTTTTGTTCCATAATCAAAGGCTGATTTTTGTTTTTCTGTTTCATCCAGCCTACTATGTTTCACTCAAATTAAACTTATAACAGTTACCCAACTGAGATTTTTCTTTTTCACCTTCAGATCTTTTGCTGTGCTGTTCTCTCTTGCTGGAATTTTCTCCCTAGTTGCCCTGCCTAACTCCTTTGGAAGTTAGAGAAGGTTGTCTTGACTGTTTAGCAGTAGAATAGGCTTCCCATCCTACATATTTCTCAGGTCTTCACCTTTGTATTTTCAGCCCCTCACATAGGGCTTGTCACATAGCAGTTGATTGGATTGATTTTAACTCATTTTGGATTGAATGAGTGACAGTGAATGAATCTTGGCTCCAGTCATTTCTGATGCCCCAATAATACAGCTTCATGTTAGAGAAAATTATAGAATTTTCAAGTTCAGCAGTTCCCTGGAAATCTTCTAATCAGACTCCTAAGTGAAACAAGATGACAGTGAGAACCAGAGAGTTTCAGTGACTCACCTGAGCTCAGTAGTGTGAGAACCAGGACTAGAACCCCCAGCTCCTGATTTCAGATGCAGTGTCTGCCCAGGTCCTAGATCAGGGTGAGCTGAGGGAGGCAGTCATGTAATTGCAGGGTCTGTTCCTGTCTTTATTTCAAAATTTGCAGTCTTGTTCATTATATATTTTTTGCATTAATTTGATTTTTAAAATATTGCACTAAATATTATTTGTTTTCATTACTGAGTTTTTGGACATTCCTTTAAAATTTGTGCCCCATCTGAGGACCTTTCTGACCTCACCCTAATTTCAGCTCTGTTCTTTCCACTTCTGGCCTTCATTATTGGTGTAAGAATGCAGTTTCACTGTGGAAAGCCCAAAAATATCAAAGGAAACACCATTTGACGTGGTGGAATGAGCTGCTAATAAACATTTCATGACCTGGCTGATCTGCTTATTAGTAAATGTTACATTCACAGCATAAAAGCAAGGCTGAAAGGAAAAAATAAAAGTTGAAAGATTCTCTATCTATTGAATGTCTATTTACCTGTCTCAGAGCCAAGGGACAATGTAGAGATTGTCTTCATTTATAAGTTTATGTATGTGGTTGTTTATATATGTCTACATTTCTGAGGTTTCTGAAGATACAAGTTGGAAAAAGAAAATTATTCTACTGATCAACTTGGTGAGTCTTGGCTTATGGCACTGTTGGTCTGTTTTGAAGATTTAAGATTAGAAGGCTAAAAAATTGGCCATTTCTGTCCCCAAAATAGGAAAGGCAGGAAAAGAAACATTAATGGAAAGGAGAAAAAGAGAGAAAATTTGAGGGAGATATCTGCTAAGCACCATCTATACTACTTTCAAGTGTAGAAGGGGCTTTGCATATATTATTTCAGTAATTTTGACAGCATGCTAAAATAGCTACTCATATATCCATGTGACAGCTAAGCAAACCAAGACTCAGAAAAGTGAGTTAGCATGTCCAAGCTCTTAAGCCAGAGCTGGATTCAAACCCAGATGTGAGTTCATAGATGACTCTCATCCCACTTCATCCTGCTTCTCCAGGGCTTGGGGTGACAGGTCCCCTTATCACCTCCTGTCTTCACTGAAGCCTGAGGTTCAGGGCTTTGGCAGTTCATATGGATTTGCTGGATGGGAAATCAGCAGTCAGCTCCCATCCCTGCTGTTATTTCCTCCTTCTATGGTACATTTATCTTTCCCCATTCTCAGTAACAACAGAAAGCAGAGATGCATACACATAGGAAACAAATACCCATCTTTGTGTGAATATCATAAATTTTTACATGGCATGAAAGCACACATTTTATTTTACCTCCATTATGTCAGAGAGGGCTTTTTCTTTGGGTATTACAGCATCAAGTGTTCCAGAAGTGCTCACAGACACAGACGGATGAAAAGGTGATCCTAATTACTGGAGCACATCTGTCACGATGAGGGGCAATGAATTGCACAGCGGACGGTCAAGGGTTTCTGGGGTGCTTTTCTAATCGATGTTTCTGATGAGTAGCATGGAACAGTGACCCTCACCCCCAACATTTTAAATTCAATGAAATCCCCAATCAAGTGGAATCTGATATAATTAACAAGAAATAAAATCTGGTTGAGAGTAATGCTGTTTCATGTGGAGCTCTACGAGCAGAGCATTTTATCATTATTCCCATCTCCTTGTCTGCACTGGCTCTCGCTTCCAGGCAAACTCACACACTCAAATGCTCTAATAATCAGCCCACAGCCTTCTCTCCCGAGGGTCACAGGAACTGGGAAAAAAAAAAAGTAAGACCTTTTCATTCACACTTGTTTTAACTGGAAAAGAACATTATCTCTCTGTTTTTTTCCCCTCATTGTAAATGTAAGGCAGTATATCTATGTTTGAGAGAATCTTCTGGGTTTAGTGTTTTATGTGGGCTGACTCCTAGCAGGTGACACAGTTCATGGCCAGGTTGTTTTGGAACAATTAGACAATTTTAAGAATCAAAAAACTAAACCAATTATATATGGACTGCAATGTTATACAAAATGTAAATGTAATGAAGTGCCATGGTGTAGAAAGTAAAAACCAGTCATGTTTCTGCCCCATCCTCTTCCCCAGAAAACCACTGTCAGTTGTTTATCTCTGGTTTTTTCCCCTCATTGTAAATGTAAGGCAGTATATCTATGTTTGAGAGAATCTTCTGGGTTTAGTGTTTTATGTGGGCTGACTCCTAGCAGGTGACACAGTTCATGGCCAGGTTGTTTTGGAACAATTAGACAATTTTAAGAATCAAAAAACTAAACCAATTATATATGGACTGCAATGTTATACAAAATGTAAATGTAATGAAGTGCCATGGTGTAGAAAGTAAAAACCAGTCATGTTTCTGCCCCATCCTCTTCCCCAGAAAACCACTGTCAGTTGTTTACTGTATGTTCCTCCATTTTTGGTCCAATAACATTTGTATATGTTACTCTTAAAAAAAAAAAAAGAAGATGGAGTTATACTTTACATATTCTTTTATATTTACTTAGAATTTCAAATGAAAGCATTTTCTTTAATAGGCATTTGGGAAATATTACTGTTGTATGACTAGGATAAATGATGCTTTTCATCCTAAAATAGAGCTCAGCTGACCTATCCTATGGTCCTTTGGCCACCTGTGTGTGCTGAGTCACTTCAGTTGTGTCTGACTCTTTACAACCCTGTGGACTGTAGCCCACCAAGCTTCTCTGTCCCTGGGATTCTTCAGGCAAGAAAACTGGATTGATGCCCTCCTCCAAGGGATCTTTCCCGACACAGGGATCAAATCCATGTCTCTGATGTGTCCTGCATTGGCAGGTGGATTCTTTACCACTAGTACCACCTGGGAAACCTGTCCTCATATGTAATTTTTAGATACAGTCAATGAGCAAATATTGTCTGAGGTCCTTCTGGGAGCCACCAAATATACTATGTGCTTTTCTGGAGCTCACCATCTATCTACCAAGAGATAAGATAATGAGGAGACTTCATCTGAACTTAATGAATAGCAGCAGCTATAACCTCTCCTTGATTCACAGAATTGCTGGAAGGGATAGTCTACTTCAATTGTTTTCAGTTTTCCAGTTGAGAATACTGAGGTCCATTGAGGTTAAGGGACTCATCCAAGGTCCCACAACTGATGACTTCTGAAGAGGCTGGGATGACAGGCTGGTTTGCAACATCAGTTGTTGTTCAGTCACTTAGTCATGTCCGACTCTCTGTGACCCCGTGGACTGTAGCACACCAGGCTTCTCTGTCCTTCACCATCTCCTGGAGCTTGCTCAAACTCATGTCCATTGAGTTGGAGATGCCATCCAATCATTTCATCCTCTGTCATCCCCTTATCCTCCTGCCTTTAATCTTTCCCAGCATCACATTTTTTTCTAATGAGTTGGCTCTTCACATCAGGTGCCCAAAGTGCCATCAGACGTGACTGCAAAACAACCCTCACATCTGGAAAAGGAAATGCAGAAACTCACTTCACAAACACTAGCCTGACCAGTGAATCTCTAGTAAATTGAAACTCATGCTTTATGTAAATATCGTCACCCTCAAGCTGCTGCAGATACTGCTTCCCCATCCTCACATCCTGCCTGCCTGTCTAACCCCTGCATAAGCTCCACTGTTTCCTCTTTCACAGCCTGATCATCTCCCATTTTAGTAACACTTTGAAGTTTGGCAGCAATCTGACCATGTTGAGATGGTGCCCACATTACCTAAAGAGAGTGTTCTTTTATACACACTTTAGCAGAGGTTTAACTTTTAGTTTTTCTTCTTGCCATCTTGAACTTTAAGGAATGAGTTCCAAAATAAGTGCATTTTACCTGCCAACTTTAATCAAGGTATGAATTCTTCCTTTTATTAACTGATGATTTTTCTCCCTGATAGGGGCGTGAGTTCTCTAGTTATGCTTCACTGCTGTGGAGGCAGGGTCCACGTGGTGGGTTAACAGCTTGGACTATGAAGTCAGAGGGACCTGGATGTTAGTCCCAGCTCTGCCATTCACTAAAGTTGTGATGTCAGGCCAATCCCTTCGTCTCTCTAAATCTCAGCTCTCTCATCTGTGAGATGGAAATAATAAAAGTATGCCCTCAAAGAGATTTTGTAAAGAATAAATAAATAGCTTGCTTGAACATAGAGTTTAGAACATAATAAGGACTAAGGAAATTGCAGCTACTATTTTTCATTATTTATGATATACAAGATGTGTAACTGACATAGCCTTCAGAACCACTTCGATATAAAGCTTTATTGGGTTGTCACATAACATTTTAATCTTTTTTTTTTAAAGTAAGAATTAAGAATCTGAAAATCTGACTCATTATGTGAATAACTCCCTAACATTGTCAAGTCTTTGTCAGAATATTACCTTCTGTGGAATGCTAAAGAAAACAGCAAGAGGTGGGAAAGTGAAGGAATTTGGTCCATACATTGAAGCCCTACTTAAAAAAACAGTGTCAGCCCTCTTTGCATTATTCTATTTTCATGGAAATGCTTGAGGACTGATGAAAATAGCTTTATTGGGTTGTCACATAACATTTTAATCTTTTTTTTTTTAAGACTTAAGAGTCTGAAAATCTGACTCATTATGTGAATAACTCCCTACCATTGTCAAGTCTTTGTCAGAATATTACCTTCCATGGATTGCTAAAGAAAACAGCAAGAGGTGGGAAAGTGAAGGAATTTGGCCCATACATTGAAGCCCTACTTAAAAAAACAGTGTCAGCCCTCTTTGCATTATTCTGTTTTCATGGAAATGCTTGAGGACTGATGAAAATGTATGCCTTTTCCAAACATGAAGACTACATTATTTATCACTCTTGGTTAAGTACATGTTTTAAGTCTCACTTTCCTTAGTTGTTCTGGTAGATTATCTAGATGTAGACATGTTTGAATGCTGCATAGACTCAGTGCTTGGGTCTCCCATTTCACATCATATGACGAGAAGCTGTCCAGCCTTTGCTTTTCAGCACCAGGGCTCCATTCCTTCCCCACGCTGGTGACCATAATGGATGTACTCAGGATAGAAGCTGATCGGATCTGAGCTGTGGTTGGCCAGGATCCTGAGAGATGAGGCAGAGAATGTAGCCTTAATACGCATCAAACACCCAAACATACTTTCATCTCAGGATCTTTGCACTTGCTGTTAGCTCAGTCTGGAATGCCTGCTTTGCAGGCTTTCTCTCTACTTCATCCACCTGCTCATATGTCATCAAATAAAGCCTTTCCTGGTCGATTTGTCTGTAACACCCAGCCCATTCTTCTCTAACTCTTTGTTCTGCTTTATATCTCTTTGATAGTATTGATCACCACCTTGCTTTTTGTATGTGCTTACTTATTTATCTGCATTTCTTCTCTGGTGGCTTAGAGGGTAAAGCATCTGCATGCAATGCAAGAGACCCGAGTTCACTCCCTGAGTCGGGAAGATCCCCTGGAGAAGAAAATGGCAACCCACTCCACTACTCTTGCCTGGAAAATCCCATGGATGGAAGAGCCTGGGAGGCTGCAGTCCATGGGGTCCCAAAGAGTTGGACACGACTGAGCTGCCTCATACTAGAGTGTGAGTGCCACAAGATGAGGGATTCTCTATGTTTTGTCTATTTTTATATCCCCAGGAGTGCCTGTGATACTCTATACGTTTAATTGAAATTTATTGAATAAATGAATTAAAATATAAAGAATAATTAGCATCTTGAGAGTGGATCTAAGAAACCAGTAGAAATCAGCCAGTCCAAAAGGCAGGAGAGTGATAATAACATCTAAAACTGTGAGATGGTCCCAGAAACCCTTACTTGGGCAAATCTGGGAATGCTGGTGTGAAGTGAGGCCCAAGTCTAGGGGTGGTCATAGAGGATTGCTCTGAATAAGGTGAAGGCATCACCGTTTCTACCACTGACTTTCAGATATGGGGAGCACATGCCAGTGAGATTACTTCTGCAGAAAAGATATCATTTCACTGCAGACAACTTGAAACATTAAACAGATTGGGCCAAATTCTGCCTCCCTTTAGCTGCATGGGGCCAGATGGCCAGGCTAAGGGGTAGAGCTCATGTGGAAGAAGATGAAATTAAATGATGCCCAAGAAATCCAGCTTTATTTTACATAGAAGGTCATTTGTGTAATGCTCCAACAAAACGAGCAAGCTGGACCACACATTGTATACTGCAAACATTTAGCATGTGCACCTTCTTCCCTCTATATATGACCCGCTATTGAATAAATGTACATTTGTGTAGGAAGTCTTGTTATCTTGGGATCTTTAAATTTGAAGTTACTTCTGACTAGTGGATTTGGTTCTGGGTGCAGCGCTGACAAGTGTTCTCTGTGGTTTGTTTCATTTGTGTGGTCTGGGGTACAGAAGCTGAGGCAGCTCCATGAAGGACAGGATTGCCCCAAATTTGGCTTGGAGTTCTCCTGAAGAAGCTGTAAATGGTGTGGCAGCCTTGCCTGAACACTCCAACCCAGGTCTTGATCTCAGTGGGTTTCCTTAGAGAACCATTGTTGGATTTTTTTTTTTTTAATATTTCTTTTGCTTTGAGCAGAAGTTTTCACTCACTTAAATATCAACTATATAGAATAAACTTACCAAAACTAATCGAAAGGAAATGTAACATCCTTGGGAAGTTTAACTCTGTAAAAGAGAATGGGCTGCAGTCGCTCTTACATCATGTTCTTCTGTATGAGTCATCAGCACAAGTCGGTCTTGAGGCCAGTGATAAAAACCTAAAGTCTATACCTTTATACATGGAGAAAATAGAATTTATAGGAAAAAAAACTGAAAGAGGAGAAATCTAAATATTCAGAACTAGGTGAACTGACTGCCTAGTGTTACAAGAAGGATGGAGTCATTGGAGAATAAATCAAAATTTATCACATCACTGGTACCTTTTCTAAAAGAGCATCTGGCAGAGAAAATTTCCCAGTTTTTCACTAAGAGGGAATCTTTCCCCTCTCTTCCTCTCAGATCTTGCCTTTGCAATAAATCTCTGTTCCTCTGCCTTTTCCTTGAATTCAAGATTCTTTGTTGTTTGTGGATCCAAGGGGACAATTCATGAGACCAGGGCTTATGTTTCCTATTGTTCTCCCACAAAGCATTTTGGGCCACCCCAGTTACTTTCTGTCTGGGCATTTTTTCTGGCCTATCACAACCTTTAATAACAACAAAAAATATCTACTCACCAAGTTTTTCTGAGTGCCAAAGAATTGATGCTTTCGAACTGTGGTGCTGAAGAAGATTCTTGAGTGTCCCTTGGACAGCAAGGAGATTAAAACAGTCAATCCCAAAGGAAATCAGTTCTGAATATTCATTGGAAGGACTGATGAAGTTCCAATACTTTGGCCACCTGGTGTGAAAAGTTGACTCATTGAAAAAGATCCTGATGCTGGGAAAGATTGAGGGCAGGAGAAGAAGGGGATGACAGAGGATGAGATGGTTGGATGGCATCATTGACTCAGCGGACATGAGTTTGAGCAAACTCCAGGTGATAGTGAAGGACAGGGAAGCCTGGTGTGCTGTAGTTCATGAGGTCACAGAGTCGGACATGACTTAGCAACTGAACAACAAAAGTTTTCCTCATTTTTGTTTCCCTGGTGTTAGATCCACTCTGTGTGTGTGTTTGTGCTAAGTCACTTCAGTTGTGTCTGACTCTTTGTGACCCTATAGACTGTATAGCCCACCAGGCTCCTCTGTCCATGGAATTCTCGTAAAAATAATGGTAAGTTACCTTTAAGGTAGATTCAACTTTCAAGTAAACTTGTTTTTGAACATCCAGAACCATGGGAGGAAATGAGAACTTTTCTTTTCCTTCGAAAGAATTCTATCTTGGAACTTCCCTGGTGGTCCAGTGGCTAAGACTGTGCACTCCTGGGTGCAGGGAACCTGGGTTTGATCTCCGGTCAGGGAATTAGATCCCACATGCCACACCAAAGACCCAGGCAACCAAAATGAATTAATGAATGAATGATTTCTTGATTTGAGTTTAGGAAATGGTTGTAACTTCAGTGATTAAACTTTTGACCAAAAAGAGTTTTATAAAATTATAATTTCCCATGTAATATTTTATAAATCAAAGTGATTTTAAATATTGTTAAAGTGTGAGTTAAAAAGATAATCATTCCATTATTTTAGATGAGACATGAACTTCACCTTAACGGTTCTTCCGCATGGATTTCACCAGGGATACTTTCTCCTCTGACAGTTTATCAGGCTGCGACTCCTTTTCTCCAGAGTGACCTTTCCATTTCAGTTGTCTTGTCTACCATCTTTCCCATTAGAGACAGCCCTTGGCCTGTCTTTACTGCATGACTCCCACTCCCTTCCCCATTCAGCTTTGCAGCCCATCCCACCCCCAGCGCCTGAGAGGCAATGTGAAGATCATTTGGAAATGGTGGAATGTGGCAGAAAGTATGAGATTTCAATCAAAAGGTCTGAGTTTTTAGCCTTGATTACATGACTTTACTTG
>SJYC01079794.1:0-33565 GCA_006408675.1 Madoqua kirkii
AATAAATGTACATTTGTGTAGGAAGTCTTGTTATCTTGGGATCTTTAAATTTGAAGTTACTTCTGACTAGTGGATTTGGTTCTGGGTGCAGCGCTGACAAGTGTTCTCTGTGGTTTGTTTCATTTGTGTAGTCTGGGGTACAGAAGCTGAGGCAGCTCCATGAAGGACAGGATTGCCCCAAATTTGGCTTGGAGTTCTCCTGAAGAAACTGTAAATGGTGTGGCAGCCTTGCCTGAACACTCCAACCCAGGTCTTGATCTCAGTGGGTTTCCTTAGAGAACCATTGTTGGATTTTTTTTCTTAATAATTCTTTTGCTTTGAGCAGAAGTTTTCACTCACTTAAATATCAACTATATAGAATAAACTTACCAAAACTAATCGAAAGGAAATGTAACATCCTTGGAAAGTTTAACTCTGTAAAAGAGAATGGGCTGCAGTCGCTCTTACATCATGTTCTTCTGTATGAGTCATCAGCACAAGTCGGTCTTGAGGCCAGTGATAAAAACCTAAAGTCTATACCTTTATACATGGAGAAAATAGAATTTATAGGAAAAAAAACTGAAAGAGGAGAAATCTAAATATTCAGAACTAGGTGAACTGACTGCCTAGTGTTACAAGAAGGATGGAGTCACTGGAGAATAAATCAAAATTTATCACATCACTGGTACCTTTTCTAACAGAGCATCTGGCAGAGAAAATTTCCCAGTTTTTCACTAAGAGGGAATCTTTCCCCTCTCTTCCTCTCAGATCTTGCCTTTGCAATAAATCTCTGTTCCTCTGCCTTTTCCTTGAATTCAAGATTCTTTGTTGTTTGTGGATCCAAGGGGACAATTCATGAGACCAGGGCTTATGTTTCCTATTGTTCTCCCACAAAGCATTTTGGGCCACCTCAGTTACTTTCTGTCTAGACATTTTTTCTGGCCTATCACAACCTTTAATAACAACAAAAAATATCTACTCACCAAGTTTTTCTGAGTGCCAAAGAATTGATGCTTTCGAACTGTGGTGCTGAAGAAGATTCTTGAGAGTCCCTTGGACAGCAAGGAGATTAAAACAGTCAATCCCAAAGGAAATCAGTTCTGAATATTCATTGGAAGGACTGATGAAGTTCCAATACTTTGGCCACCTGGTGTGAAAAGTTGACTCATTGAAAAAGATCCTGATGCTGGGAAAGATTGAGGGCAGGAGAAGAAGGGGATGACAGAGGATGAGATGGTTGGATGGCATCATTGACTCAGCGGACATGAGTTTGAGCAAACTCCAGGTGATAGTGAAGGACAGGGAAGCCTGGTGTGCTGTAGTTCATGAGGTCACAGAGTCGGACATGACTTAGCAACTGAACAACAAAAGTTTTCCTCATTTTTGTTTCCCTGATGTTAGATCCACTCTGTGTGTGTGTTTGTGCTAAGTCACTTCAGTTGTGTCTGACTCTTTGTGACCCTATAGACTGTATAGCCCACCAGGCTCCTCTGTCCATGGAATTCTCGTAAAAATAATGGTAAGTTACCTTTAAGGTAGATTCAACTTTCAAGTAAACTTGTTTTTGAACATCCAGAACCATGGGAGGAAATGAGAACTTTTCTTTTCCTTCGAAAGAATTCTATCTTGGAACTTCCCTGGTGGTCCAGTGGCTAAGACTGTGCACTCCTGGGTGCAGGGAACCTGGGTTTGATCTCCGGTCAGGGAATTAGATCCACACCAAAGACCCAGGCAACCAAAATGAATTAATGAATGAATGATTTCTTGATTTGAGTTTAGGAAATGGTTGTAACTTCAGTGATTAAACTTTTGACCAAAAAGAGTTTTATAAAATTATAATTTCCCATGTAATATTTTATAAATCAAAGTGATTTTAAATATTGTTAAAGTGTGAGTTAAAAAGATAATCATTCCATTATTTTAGATGAGACATGAACTTCACCTTAACGGTTCTTCCGCATGGATTTCACCAGGGATACTTTCTCCTCTGACAGTTTATCAGGCTGCGACTCCTTTTCTCCAGAGTGACCTTTCCATTTCAGTTGTCTTGTCTACCATCTTTCCCATTAGAGACAGCCCTTGGCCTGTCTTTACTGCGTGACTCCCACTCCTTCCCCATTCAGCTTTGCAGCCCATCCCACCCCCAGCGCCTGAGAGGCAATGTGAAGATCATTTGGAAATGGTGGAATGTGGCAGAAAGTATGAGATTTCAATCAAAAGGTCTGAGTTTTTAGCCTTGATTACATGACTTTACTTGCATTGTAACCTGCGTTTTCTTAATCTCTCTAGATTTAATTGCTTTAAATAAGGACAAACGTAACTCATAAAGAATTGCTTGGGGATAATTTATGAGAAGGTAAACTCGAAAATTTTGTAAAAAGTGTTCATTTATGAATGCAGTACTTCTAATTCAGCTCCATCAGCCATGATTTTATTGGTAATGAAGGAAAATGAAGTAACTCTCCCCAGGATGCAGGGCTCAATTTTTCCTATTCATTTTACAATTGAAAATCAAAGCAGGTATTATGAATCAGATGGAAATACATGTGCTGGCTGAGGATATAAATCATCCTAAGATCAGATGTGTTTCTCTTTGGTATGACTCAGAAGTGTTTTATGGCAAACAGAGTACACATTTGGCATTCATACAGAGAATCACTTCACCTAGTTTAGCCCCAAATTGCTTCCCTAAAACTATTAAGCTTTATGTTTACTATGTCCCCATTTTAAAATGCAGTGTGTCTGAGATTATCCAGAGGAGTTGAAAAGGTTCTCATCCTTGATTTTAAAAAAGTAGGTGGCTAGAGGGAGGGGCTACTTGCAGAAAAGAAAAATGGAGAGGATAAAGGAAGAGTGGGTCTGAGCTGATCCAGAAGGAATTGGCTATTTCACATGAACCTAAGATGTGAAGCAGAAACTTTGCTAGATAAGGCTGTGTGATTTAAAAGAATCAGGTTCAATAAAAAAGTAAGGGTTGTGTGGCCTTTATCGTTATAGAGCTGAAGAAACCAAAATCGTTTTGATGAAAACCACCAGGAAAATTCAGTTTGGTAAATAGGTAAGACCTGGACAAGCTGACTGAGGTTTTGATGACTGGCAACAGCTGAAACTTAACACATTCCTTTTCTTTCGTAAGTAGGCATGTTTGAGCACACAGTACATATTTGATGAATGGGTGAATGAATAGAAGAGTAAGTGAATAAGTGAACCAAAAGAGTTGTGAGTGAATGGGATTACCCTGAGCTGAGAGCTGGAAGCTATTGTCTAATGGAGCAACTTAGCTGGAAGAGAAAGGATGAGCTGAAAAACGTGCTGGGTTAGAAATTCCAAATGATGTTTTTAAGAAGCATATTTTAGCAAGATAGGGTCAGATAAAAGACTTGCCCCAAAGCTGTGTATGTGGTAAGTGATTATGCCACTTGATTCTTAAAAGGTATGGTATCCTTGTACCGCCCCAGAGACATAGTATAGTAATGAGTGGAGCATGGAATCTGGGGTCCAGTAGATGATTTTCAGTTCTGCTTTTCTGACTTTGACATGGGCAAAATCTTTAACCTCTCTGACCTTTAATTTCCTCATCTAAAAATGGGCTAATAATACCTACTTCATATGATTACCGTAAGGAGTATCTGAGCTGTCTGTAAATCTTCTGGCATATTGTTCATCCTCAATAAATGTCAATTGCCTTCTCTTATCCTTATTCTTGGACAAAATAGCAGCAGCACCCATCAGATTCTGACAAGTTAAAAACAAATGAAGAATCACAGCACTTGCAACACTGGTTTACTCCTACAGTACCAACATATACATTCTTAAGCATGCTGGTGTTTAGAAACGCACAGCACTGATGGCCTGCTGCACACAGACTTCACCTAATCAGTTGCTCCAAATGGACTTCACCCCGGAAAGTTTCTCCTTTGACCTTTTCCTGGTCCTCTGCCCCTTTTCTCTGCTGCTTTTCACACATTTCCTTCTATCTACTTCCTTGCCTGTGTTATACAACCCCTGCTGCTGATTCCTAACATATGACTCCCAGCCCTCCCCCAGACAACTTTGAAGTGCTTACCCCTACCCAGGGCAGCAGAAGAACTGAGTTCCATTTTTTGTCTTTTCTATTAGGTAGGTAGGTAAAGTCGCTCAGTCGTGTCTGACTCTTTGCGAACCCATGGGCTGTAGCCTACCAGGCTCCTCTGTCCATCGGATTTTCCAGGCAATAGTACTGGAGTGGATTGCCATTTCCTTCTCCAGGGTATCTTCCCAACCCAGGGATCGAACCGGGTCTCCCACATTGTAGACAGACGCTTAACCGGCTAGCCACCAGGGAAGTCTGTCTTTTCTATTATCCACCCACATTTGTCAACTCTCTTATTCTTGTGTGCTCAGTTGATCAGTCGTGCCCTACTTTTTGCAAACCCATGGACTGTAGCTAACCAGGCTCCTCTGTCCATGGAATTTTTTTCAGGTAAGAATGCTAGAATGGGTTGCCATTTCCTCCTCCAGGCGATCTCCCAACCCAGCGATCAAACCTGTGTCTCCTGCATTGATCTCCTGCATCAGTAGGCAAATTCTTTACCACTGCACCACCTGGAAAACCCTCTCTTATTCTTACCAAAGCCAATACCCCACCCCCATTTTCTTCCCTAATTTTTTCAACCCTTAGTTCTCTTAGTTTATCCTTGCTGTTACTTTCTTACAAATCCTTGTAATTATTTTAATGTGTTTATCTTACATATGCATCTCTTTTCATATATGATCTTCAAAACAGAGTTTCTTGAAAACTTGGGTAGTCACCTGGTGTCTCTCTAGATGGTGATAACTCACCTTTCTTTCCCAAGAAAAATAATTTATAGTTTTCTGAGTCATATTCTTCCTCTTGAGACTCCTCTTCTCTCACATATGTATACCTAGTCCTTTAAACCATTTCTAGAGTTTCAGATTAAGGAGTTCTGCTCCTCTCTTCCGGAGAAGGCGATGGCACCTCACTCTAGTACTCTTGCCTGGAAAACCCCATGGACGGAGGAGCCTGGTAGGCTGCAGTCCATGGGGTCACGAAGAGTCGGACATGACTGAGAGACTTCCCTTTCACTTTTCACTTTCATGCATAGGAGAAGGAAATGGCAACCCACTCCAGTGTTCTTGCCTGGAGAATCCCAGGGACAGGGGAGCCTGGTGGGCTGCCATCTATGGGGTCACACAGAGTCGGACACGACTGAAGCAACTTAGCAGCAGCAGCAGCTCCTCTCTTTTTTGGGATCCTTAAAATAGTCTTCCTTGGTGATGGTAAACTCTCATGTTCCTCTTTTGAGGCTATTTGCCTTGCTGTGTGTCACTGTTGATCAGAATACATTACAGAGTCCACTTAATGAGCTCCTCCATTTCTTTGAGAAATGACATCACAGAGAGAAGGCTAAGCATGTATCTGAGCACTGGGCCAGTCAAGTTGTCTTTTGGGCAGTGCGTGGATATTTGTCTTCCATCCTGCTCTGCCTATCCATGGGGTCCACTCCATGCTTTGTATCAGGAGCACACCTTTCCTGTCCTTCATCAGGTTTATCAGTCTCCACTTACTCCTTTGATGGTATCAACTTCAGTTTCACTTTCTGTTCTCTTTTAATCGCCCTTGTAGACTGTAGCCAACACGAAGCTGCTCTCATCTGAATCACGGAATTTCCTCACCATTCAATGTCCAGTACTTATGCTTTAAAAAAAAACGTATGTTTATAATGGTCATGCATGTGCCTGCTCCCAGTCGTGTCTGTTTGCAACCCCATGGGCTGTAGCCTGCCAGGTTCCTCTGTCCTTGGGATTTCCAGGCAAGAATACTGGAGTGGGTTGCCATTTCCTACTCCAGTGGGGTCTTCCAGACTCAGGAATCAAACCCGTGTCTCCTGCATTGCAGGTGAATGCTTTACCTTGATCATCAGTTCAATTCAGTCGCTCAGTCGTGTCCGACTCTTTGAGACCCCATGAATTGCAGCACGCCAGGCCTCCCTGTCCTGTCTCCAAATACATTTGCACTGTAGTTTGTGTTGAAGATTGTATTATTTTGGAGCAGCCCTGCCACTTGTTTTTCTTCTTACTAATTTTAATGACTCTTGTGTGTTTCTTTTTCTAAGGCTCCTGATTTTGACTACGATATTACTAAGATCTTTAGGAAGTGAATCTTTCCTGAAGCTTAGGTGAGTCTTCGTAGGTGGGCACCCAGGCTACTCCATGGAGGAGACTTAGTTAATATCTGTTAACTGACTGAGTGAATCACCTGCCCCTTCATCTTCTTTGCCATTTTCTTGCTTGGGAAGCCATTTGGCCCAGTTTCACTCATTCTTTTTCTGTTTCTCGAGAACTGTGTCAGGAAAAATGGGCCGGAGAAACAGGTCCAGAAATAGATCATTACTCACAGGGAGAAGTGCCAAATAGCCTTGTTCTGTGTCCAAGAAAACATCAGGGCTCCTGAAAAGCAAAGTGAAAAATGACAACTCAGCTTACCGTTTCATTGAAAAGACAAAGTAAGTAGACATGAAATAGCATGGTCCTTGATCTAGTGAATGTCTGAGGTAAGACACACCAGGCCTACCCTAAGCTAATGGAAGCTACAGGGATCCTAGAACCTTTGGGTGTACATACTCCTTACTGAGTCTGCTATATTCCTATAAAGCATCGGAGAACACAGTACTTTGGGATACAAGGCTATCCTGGAGTAATGGGGCTCATGATGAGACCCTGAATGAACCAGGTATCCCTTTTCAGAAAAAGGTTTATACTTCTTAAACAATGAAGACGATGTGGTGCATATCTCACTTCAGGGAGGTTCTTAGAAGCATTGATTTTATGATAGGAAGCATGCATATCTCCTAATGCATTTGTACTGAATGCTCATACTTCATGAGCCACAAATCCTCAGAGGCCAGGAAAGACTTTGATTCAGAACTACTGTCTAAAGAGTCACTCTTCTTTAGTACTTGGATGATAAAACCTTGAAAGACAGGAAAATCTAGTAGTACATATGACATAGAGTGGATGATAAGCATACAGATAAAGAGCACTACAAAATGATAAGAAATATACAATATTAAAATGAGCAAAGGGTACAAAGAAGAAAGTCCTAAAAGACACATTGCAAATGGCCAATAACTATATCAAGGGAAGTTCAGTTTCACTAGTTGGTGAAGAAAAGCAAGTAAAAATCAAGACAAGATATAATTTTGAAGCCATCAGACTGATAACATTTTTAAATATTGTTTTTATTCAGTGGTGGCAAGTGTATGTATGTATGTATATGTGTGTGTGTGTGTGTGTGTGTGAAAATATTTGTACACTGCTGATGGTTGTGTGAATGACTACGACAGTTTTAGAACTTAGTTGGTAAATATTCTCAAGACTGAAAATGCACACTTCTTGTCACTGACTTTGGAGAAGATATCCTAAGGAGACAAGGGCATGCATTTTTAAGGCTACGAATGTACAAAAATATAGCGTTTAGTAGATAAAATATGGAAACACATCTGAATACTTATCAATGGGGCCTTGAATAAATTATGAAACACTAAACATATAGGAATATGCCATTTTGCCTCTTTGAAAAATGCGGTTTTATGTTTATTCACCTGGGGTGATATCCTTTATCCTTTTGCAAGTGGAAGAAAAAAATTATTGATATTAGCTAAAACATATATATTATTTACCATATGCAAGTTACTATTCTGGGTTGCATGTGTTATTTCATCAAATGTCATATCCATTTACAGTTGAGAAAATAAAACAGAGAGAGGCTAAAGGACTTCTAAGACACATAAACTCTTAGTGATAGAGCTAAGATTTAACCTCTAGTGGGTTGGCTCCAAAGTTGGAAATCTTAATGACCATGGTGTACTTTTTCTCAAGTGATGGGTATTATTAATATAAACCCAAGTTTTTGTATTAAAAAAATAACCATATGTATATATGTACATATTTATGTATATATATTACAAAGTGATGCTTCTAATAAGAGTCTTGATTAAGATATGAGACATGTTTGATATCTGGCTCGGGAATATCCTCTGGGGAAGGAAATGGCAGCCCACTCCAGTATTCTTGCCTGGAGAATCCCATAGACAGGAGCCTGGCAGGCTATAGTCCATAGGGTCACAGAGTCAGACAGGACTGAAGAGACTTGCGCACATGTATATATGTTAAAAAGTGATGCTTCTCACAAGAGCCTTGATTCTTTTAAGAAACAAGATAGTGAGATCAGTTTGCCTTCGAGTTTATCACACTCAAACAACCAAAGTAAGAGCTTCTTAAAGATTTCATTCCTGAAATTTCATGATTTCCAAGGTGATTTGAATCTTTTTCGATGTCTTTTTTGGCAAAAGACTTATGTACTGAGAGAATTTATGTCTACTCTGCAAGGTGGAAGAAAGTCACAGATCAGGTTGTATTTTAAACACAGTCAAGTCATGAATTTTTAAGACAGAAAAGCAATGAAAACTAAGTATATTTGAACTCTCCAAGACTTGGGTCTCATTTTTGATATCCTGATATGTGTGAGGAAGATATTCCAACTGAGAAGGTGCTGGTTTTCTGGAAGATTCAAGAGGAAATGAATGTGAAGGGGTAATGTCAGAGATGGAGGGTGCTGTGAGAATACTTTGAAGTTTGGTGGAGTGGGGTAGAGGAGGATCTCAGAATGAAGAGAGAGCACAAAGTAGATCTTGTTTCTCTATTGGTAGTACTAAATCAATCCAAACCGATGCTTATTAATGGCAGCGTTGATTGAGTCTCGACAAATTAGACCAATTGCATTTCTAAAATGTGAAATTCTGAAACACCTGTGTGACCACAGCCTCAACCTTCCATCTCACTGTCTCTGCGTTTATCCATCCGTTACCACTTTCCTGGACTGTTAAGCCTTCTCTTTGTCGGTAGGTTTCACTCAAACCCTACTGTCACTGTGAACTTACTTTGCCTCCCATGGCTTCCTTTCCTGGTTTGTCCTTTTGTCTCTGTGGTTTCTTATTTTTGGCCCGCTTTTCTAGCTTATCTTACTCTTGTCTCCCTTAAATGTTGATGTTGATGAATACCACTTTCCTGGACTGTTAAGCCTTCTCTTTGTCGGTAGGTTTCACTCAAACCCTACTGTCACTGTGAACTTACTTTGCCTCCCATGGCTTCCTTTCCTGGTTTGTCCTTTTGTCTCTGTGGTTTCTTATTTTTGGCCCGCTTTTCTAGCTTATCTTACTCTTGTCTTCCCTTAAATGTTGATGTTGATGAACTTCCTTTCTTTGCTTTACATAGTGCTCCTTGCCTTGTTTCTGTTTTAACTCTTGTCCTGATTAGAGCTGTCATTATTTTTGCATATACTTTTTCACTCATATCTTAATTGGCTTCTTATCTCCGCTCACTCTAATTCATTGTAAGCACTCACGTCTGATCTGTTGTATATATAATTCATCTCTAGTCATGTCACCCGATTCCTCAACTGTTTTTAGTAGCTCATCATGAAATCCAGCCCCTCCACTCTGGAACTCAGTATCCTTCAATGTTAGTTCCCCAAACTTCTTTCTCAGCTTATCTCCTGCCTGTTCAAACTGCATAAGACTTCCTGCATTTCCACAAGCATATCCTACCCATTCCTTCTCCATGTGTTCAACCTTTTGTCTCATATGCCCCTCTCATGTAGAACTTTCTAAAATCTTCTTGAACCTTCTCAGATGCTACCAATCAGAAACAATTGTTCCGTACTAATGCTCTTATTTTAATCTCTTCTTAAGTGCTCATTTCATTTTTGTTCTTTTCTTGTTGTTCCCCTGTTTTTTCTTTTAAGTGTACGCATTTGTTTATCTTTATTTGTGTGGCTGTGTTGGGTCGTAGTTGAGGCATGCGGGATCTTTTGTTGTGGCCCATGGTCTTTCTGTCCTGGCGCACAGGCTTCTCTCTAGTTGTGATGTGTGAACTCCAGAGTGTGTGGGTTCTATAGTGTGTAGCACGTAGACTCTCTAGTTTTGGTACCTGGGATCAGTCATTGCAGCCAGAGAGCTCAGTTGCCCTGCATCCCATGGGATGTTAGTTCCCTGAACAGATATAGAAACCGTGTCCCCTGCATTGGAAGATGAATTCTTAAACACTGGACCATCAGAGAAGTCCTTTTGGTTCTTGCTTTAAAGGTGTTATATACATGTGTTAGTCTTTTCCGTTCACTGTGCACCTTCTTGAAGAGAGGTGAAGGTGAAGGTGAAGTCGCTCAGTCGTGTCCGATTCTTTGCAACCCCGTGGACTGTAACCTACTAGGCTTCTCTGTCCATGGGGTTCTCCAGGCAAGAATACTGGACTGGGTTGCCATTTCCTTCTCCAGGGGATCGAATCTGGGTCTCCTGCATTGGAGGCAGATGCTTTAACCTCTGAGCCACCAGGAAAGTAGATGTTTATTTTTTAATTTAGAGTTACAGAAAGAGTAAAAGTAATTCTAGCACCCAGATGGTGATAATCATGAATCATATTTTGGTGTAAGTCCTTTCTTTATGCCTACTTAGAGTACTCCTCATTCTAAAAAGTAAAAGAGTATCACAGTATACATATTCTTTTATAACCTGTTTTACTACCTAATGAAAAGTCAGAATTGAATGGGTTGGCTCCACGTGGTTGTTAAGCAGTCATACCAGGAAGAGACTGCCTGAGTTAAATCCCTGGTTCATTACTTACTAGCTGGGTGAACTTGGGGATACTATTTAACCTTTCTTTACTTCAATTGCCTAAACTGTAAAATACAATTATTAATAACATCCATTTCTCATGCCTATGGGAAGGATTAAATGACGTAATCCATATAAAATATTTACCTAGTACATATGACATAATATATAAGCATATAGTAAATGTTGCTTGCTGTTTTTATGAAAAAAACTGTGTGTTGAATATATCCATATGATGATTAGTATTGTCTAGACAAGTGGTGGTTAGTCTAGTCAAAGGGTAGTGACTTTGCCCCCCAGAGGACATTTAGCAATGTCTGGAAATATTTCTGGCAAATACAACAGGGGGTGGAATGGTGCTAATTGCATCTAGTTGGGTAGAGGCTAGAATTTCAGCTGAACACTGTACAGTGCACAGGACAGCCCCGAGTGACCAAGAATGGCCGGAGCCCAGCTGTCAGTAGAGGCAGAGCTGAGATGGGTGAGGCGACTTGGTGGCTGGGCTTCTCTCGACATTGTCATTCTTCCTGTAGGAAACTGGCTTGAGCGTGTTCACGTGGTGGTGGGAGGTTCCCAGCAGTGACATGGCAGACTCCAATGTGGCCCTGCACGTACTTTTCGGTCCTTGTTTGATCACGTTCTCTAACGTCCCATTGGCCAAAACAAGTTCTGTGGCCAGTTCCAGCTTCGAGGGGTAGATTCTGCTCTATGATGGGAGGAGTTGCAAACCCTTATAGCTTCAAAACAAATCTACTACGTGGGTGGATACACTGAGACTCATTCTGCTCAGCAGCCCCCACAAGAAGACTGTACCATCTGACTCACCCAACAATTGTTGGTGTTTTATTATCTCACAGATATGTATAAGTTAGTGTTAAAAAGCACTTAGAGTCATTGATCATTCAGGTGAAAGTAGAAAGGCAGGATAGAAACAGAACAAAATAAAAACTTTCTATTAATTCATTTTTGATGTTTCCCCTCAGATGAGCCCAGATTCATGTGTCAAACAGCCTGATGGCATCTCAGCTTGGATGTCACATGGTACTTAAACTAGAAGGCATGAAAGGATTTATTTTCTCCCAGGAAAACCTACTTTTCCTACACTGCCCTTTTCAGTTCATGGCATCACTATTATCCAATCACTTGACCTACTTCTCCTCTCAGAACTTCCCTCTCCCTCACTTCCCTGACTTTTGGATCAGTCATCTAGCCCTCCATTACTTTACCCACTAAATGTCTTTCAAATTGACCCCATGTTTCCCCATCATGATAGGATTAATTTATGGTGTGGTTATTTTCCTTTCTTGGATTATTACAATAGCCTGTATGTCCACTATCACTTCCCCTACCACACCCCACCCACTCTGATGCCCCTAGAGTTATCTTTCCAAAGTAAAAATCAGACCAAGTCAATTCCACAACAAAAATGCCTTGAATTTTTGATGTACTTTGTGGAATCTCCATGTCCTTCTGCAATTAAGCTGATGTAGCAGAGCAGCCACATCCCTGCTGTAGGCGAAATGATAACACTACCCATCTTACAAGCTTAGGTAAATAAAGCTTTAGGTAAATAAATGAGATTCTTTGTGTATATTGAATAAATGAATGAGTATATGAATCAATAAGTGAATCAATGAATACAAAAGAAGTACTTATATCTGGCTGGGGTAACAGATTTGGAAGTTGTAGTGAAAAGATGCAGCTTAAAGGGTCATGCTGCCGCTGCTGCTGCTAAGTCGCTTTAGTCGTGTCCAACTCATGAGGGACTTGATTATAAATGCTCTTGTATATCCGACCAAGAAGACAGAATTTCATTCTAGAAGAAACCAGAAACATATGACAGCTTCTGCTACTTCAGATAATTTCTAGAAAAGGAAGTATCAAATCCTATTTACATTATGTTTCAATGCAAAAAAGTTAGTTTCAATGTTCTCATCTATGTTGAATCAAAATTTCCTGACGAAAGTTAATCTTCCTAGTAGCCTGATTTCTATTAACTGGCTTTCACCAATTCTTCAACTTCACAAGGTAATTTCTGGAACCCCTTTTTATGCATTCATTTCTTTGGATACAACCTTTGACCTCTTAGAAAATGGTCCCAATAGCACTCTGAAGTGTGCTGATGGCATAGTCAATTGGAACAGAATCAACAGTGGTTTCAGTTTACTGGAGTCCAGGGGTAATATTCTGATTAGGCCTTCCAACCTGTCTTCAGCTGTGCTTTTCAGAAACCCAGTAGCCCTCTTTTAGACAGGATTTGTTCTTCACAAAGACTTGCTGCTTGTTATCCAGTGCCCTGTGATCTCTGAGGGTATTGAAAATTCATTTCTTCCAGTGCCTTTCCCTGATGCCAGCCACTGAAATCCTTGACCATTAGTGGATGGAGAGAATTACAGACAAGCATATAAATAAATATCAGGAGCCTTCTTTGTTTCAACTCTCTGACTTCTGCTATGCTGCAGACCTCTTCAAGCACATTTGCTGTGTCAGCTCAAAGTGAAGCAGACAGAATGGGCACCAAGGAAGGCCATTAGGAGCTGCAGTAGCAGGAACTTGGTAGGGAGATACCCTGGCCCTGCTGTGAGTCTAAAGGTGAGCTGGTCTGTGGTGGGAGTAGAGCAGGGGCACTTGCTTCTCTGCTTCCTGGTAGAGAAAACAGCACAGCCATTTCATAAGCAAAGGCTCCTTGTGGACTGCTTAACCTGAGCTCATCAGTTCAGTCTAGGATTGGGAGTTCCTTATAGTTGGAACCAACAATTGGATAAAGGGGTTATTATTGAATGGGGCTTTTCACACTCTGAATATGGTCAAGTACAATTTTCCTTGAAGGATCTGTATTATGTTACAAGATCATCTTAACATTAGTTTGCTTTTGTATTTTTATGCTAACAATGAAAAAATCTAAATTTATTAGTTCTTCCTCTCCTATGCTATCCAGGAAGCATCCTTTTGATACCTGTCTGATAAAGACAATCTTCAGAAATCAAATAATAGACCTAAATGTGTTAGAAGTTCTTATTTCATTCCAGATGGGGTGACCTTTAATTCTCCAGTTAAGATGGTTGTATTTGTCTTTCTGAAAGCAGTTTTCTCAAGTGTTTCAGCTAAATTAGAATACTGGCTAATTCCTTATAGAATTGGGTTAGACACTCTCAAATGGCAGCTTTGTGCTTACTCATTGTCTTGAGTAGCCTTAAATATTGTTGCCATATTCCTGCTCCATTATTTATGTAATCAGTAGCCACTGGTCTTCCGCTTCAGGTCATATAAAATCACTTACGTGTATTTTCAACATGCACATAGAGACCCTTTATGTCATAATCCACTTTGATGGGGATTTTTTCCCCTGCATTACTTCATGTGGGAATTCTTGTTTAAACTTTATTGATCTGTCTGGTTTATTGTGCTGGGCTATATAGTTCCACATCACGTGGGCAGGATGGAGAGGTCTAGTGAACAGACTTACTCATTTTGCATATTCTCTTGCCAGTGGACACAATTAACTTCCTTTCTTTTGGGCTGTCAACTTAAAGTTATTGTTTGCTTGATATACATTTGCTTAGAAACAAACATTCTGTGGTTGTATGATGTCAAAGCTATCTGTGTCCTCCATTTGTAGTTGGCACCTTTCTACTTTATACCCATTAATTAACACAAAAGCAGTAACAACAATAGCTTACATTTATCGAATCTTCTTAAAGTGTCAGATTCTTTAAGTGCTTTATATGCTTTATCTCATTAATCCTTCAATGTTCCGGGAAAGTATGCACTGTTATTATCCGTAGTCTTCAGATGAGAAAACAGAGGCCCCGGAAAGCTGAGTAACACAGCTAGTACATGTTAGACATTAGGTTTCAAGTCCATGGATTTCTGACCCTCAAAACTATTCTCTTAATCATATTATTATACATGCTCTGAAGGTAACCTTTTCTATTTTTCAGTTGTTTAAACATTTATTTTAAATGTCTGAAATCTTTCTGTCTATAGCTTTTACTCATTGGTCTTCTTTTGATAGTTTTGGCTAGGTGAATTGGCTTTCAGTTCCCTCTCTGGATTATTTTTTATAGATGAAACATTTCTAATTCCTCTGAAAGTGTGTATTGGGTACTTGACCCACAGGATTATATATTCCTGTAGAAGTGTTAGTCATTCCTCAGAAACATGTAACTTGAGACTGTTTTTAATATTTCTCCTTTATCCTGGTATTTCAAAAGCCCTGTCTTGGGTTACTTCTGTTCACAGTTCTTCTTTCTGATCATATGTCTGTATTGGATTGAACCAGGCTGTACCCACAGCATCCTCTTTGTCTAAGACAAAGGCACCTTCAAGTTGAAGCCATTCTCAGGTCATCTGCAGATTCTGAGGTCAACTTTTAGAGTCAGGAGAACTTTATGGAGGGCCCAGGGATCCACTTTGATTTGGGAAATCAGGTTCCCTGTTTGCCAAGTAGAGCCAAGATTTTATACCTAGCCATATGTATCTGAACTTCCCAACTAGGATTAAATTAACAACAAGTCACAATTTCTGTCCATGACTCTAAGGACTATCTGAAGTAGATCAATGATAGATCCTTATGTATCCTAGTCTCCTTTCGATTTTGAAGATTTCTAAGGCTGGTAAAATTTTACTTTGACAGATGCCCTGGGGTCACTGGAGATCTCTTAATCTTGTCTCTGAGGGGTCTTGCAGCTCTTCATTATATGCCTCATCGCCCAGCTGCAGAAGTGCCACACTGATGGCGGCCACCATTGTTTCTGGGCTCAGTTAAGAAGAAGCCGAGTCTGGTAAATGTCATACCAGACAGGGTTACAGCCCTTTTCTACTTAGTCTCTTGTGCTCATATTATCCCAGAGAGAAATATCCAGTTTAATCCCTCCTTCCTTTTCCTCCCTGGTTACTTGTCAGGACATTTAGAAAGAAATCTGAAGGTCCCAGATCTCGAGTTCCCTCCTTGTTTTCCTTGGGGCCATGGGCACTCTTGCTCAGTTTACTGAGGAAGAGAAGCAGACTTATTTAGCTAGAATGCGGAAAATAAGAAAGATTCCAGATACATTAAAAAGACACTGCAGAGGAATAATAACCCCATGTATTACAATACAAAAGCCTGACCCCCTTCACCTCTCCAAGGTGACATCCTGTCTTCCACTAGCAGAGTGCCTAGGCCCCGGGTGGGGGAGAAATAACAGGCACTGTTTCTTACTTTCTCAGCACTTTTGTTTTATATTCTCCACATGTTTTGTGAAGAGGAGAGGTAGAGGGAAACAAGAGGAGCACTACTGAGGACAGGTCTTTATTCCTTACTCCTCCAAGCAGAGTCCAGGTGAAGAATGATAAAGAAAAGATAGGTTTGGGGGTACAAAAGCAGAGGCGACCCACTTCTCTTTCCTTCATAAGAGCCTGGGAAAGAAAGCAATTTCAGAATTCCTCCATGGTGCACAGAGCTGCCAGGAATTGGTTCAGGCCTTGGTGAAAACTTTTTGGGGGTCTCTCCAGCAAGGGTTGCTCAATCCTGTCTGACTCTTTGTGACCCCAATGGACTGTAGGGTCCTCTGTCCATGGGATTCTCCAGGCAAGAATATTGGAGTGCGTGGGTTGTCATTCCCTTCTCCAGAGGATCTTCCTGACCCAGGGACTGAACCTGGATCTCCTGCATTGCAGGCAGATTCTTTACCATCTGAGCTAAAGGGATGAGTTTGTGTTGACATCTAGCACGAGTAGGCTCTGGACTCCCTCTGATCCCTGATTGTTTGTGTTGCCTTCTCCTCTGCTCACCAGCCTCACTGTTGCAGGAGAGCTGGATAGGAGAGAGAGAATCCAGTGCCGCATGGAGACAGGAGCTAAAACGGCCCGGTGAGCACACACGCACTATCTCGTGGGGACCACCAGGCATGCCTGAGTGAGGCTCTGAGGGTGTGGCTGGTGGCACTGCTTGCAGTTCCCCCTGAGCAGTCAGGACAGGCACTTCTGAAATTTGATTTAGTCTACCAACCAGGATACCATCTGTCACGGCAGCGTGGCAAAACTCAGCCACCTCAAGTTGAAATTACCAAACATCTATTGCTGCCAGAGGAGATGCAAACAGTTTTTCAGGCTGTACTGGCATGAAAAATAAGGCATTTTATTGTTCTTTGTAATGCAGGCAAAATAGCATTTTGTATTTTGCAATATCTACATTGCATAACAGTGAAATTTTCCTTTAATTTTCTACATCATGTATTTCTTACTGATTAATTAGGCAAGGTCCTATTTTATAGGAGAGAAAACTGAAAAAAGCAGTTACTCAATATAATCCTATTAAAAACTAATTCGGTCTCAGGTACTATGTTAAGAAAGTTATGCAGTCTTCTATTTACTTCTTAAAATTACTTTGTAAAATGAGTATTGCTATTATTTCCATATTATTGATGAATAAAATAAGGCTCAAAAGACCTTAATTAACTTGCTCAAAGTCGCACAGCTAACAAACAGCTGCATCAGAGTTTAAATCCATTTCTCCCTGACCTCAAAGTCCATGCTTCTAGCCATTTGCTGTTCTAGGACTGGCTGAACTAAAATTTAGATGTTATGATTAACTGTAAAATAACCATTTTGTTTTACCTGCAAGGGAGTTTTTCACTGCATGTGAACTAGATAGCTTCTCAACTTTTTGTGTGTGAGCAGTTCATTAATATGCATCAAATGGAAGCGTATGATTTTCAGATGGATTCATTTCTCATTTCCACTGCTTTCATTAATTTGAATATCAAAGCATTTGCTTGTTTATACACACTGAAGAATGAGCACTCTAAAAAGAGACAAAAGCAACTCTCTGAGAAGGTTTTGGCATGTTTTTATGAGTAAAAAATAGTTTATGTGACTCATTCAGGGTTTGTGTGTGTTACACACAATAAATCAAATGAGTGTAACAAGTTAAATTTATGAATTAAAGATCTGGTAATTCATCAGCCACCTTTCTGCAGAAGACTTTTGAATTCAGTGTGTATAAAATGCTTCCTCCAATTACATGGAGGGCATATACAGCATAACTATAAAGTAATGAGACTTAAAATGTATAAGAATTTAGATCATCCTTATCACATTTTATTTTCTTTAAACTGCATTAAAATTATGTATTGAATACAAGTGCTCCACTCTACAGCAAACTTGGAGGGATTCACATGTCTCAATGTGTGCCTCGCTTTAGAGTTTATTGTATTTATTCTAATAACACTGTCATTTCTTAAAATATTTTGAAAATTCCCCTGGGTGAATTTCCCCCAGAGTCAGCTTATAGAGTGTAGGAAAGTAATTTTCATCAATTTATAACCAACCTCCCTTCATTACCAAAAAGTGATGATTCTCTATCCCGTAACCTCATCTGATTTACCAAACCAGGCTCTGACCTGCTTTTGACTCTTTCTCAAAACCAAGCCCAGTGTCTCTGTGTTACCACTGAAGAGATACAGAGGACAGTAGAAGAAGCTCCCCAAATGCTGGGATAATATAGAACTTCCCAAAGTTGGTAATACCCTGATTAAGCCTGCAAGCCTTTGAATGGACACATTCAAGTATCCACTTAAAAAAACAGTGTTTCTCTGTGCCCTCATATTTATAACTCCATGATCTCATTTTGCCATTCTTGAATCTTGATTCTTCGGTGAAACCAGAAGCAGATTTCTAGCCAGTGCAAGTATTCTTTTGAGCTCTTTATCCCATTAACTTTCAATTAAGACATCTTCTTTAACATTTTGATGAAGATATAACTTGTAGCACAGGTTACAATTTTTTTCTGGGGGAGATTTCCAGTAATTGGAGATTTTGGCTGCAAGATATGCTTCTGACACCTGATTTAAAGAACAGCTCAGCCAGACATCTCGATTATGAAGCACAGGTCACATTTTAAACAGTTGACACAATTAATTATTTTGAGTTCTTCTTTTGGATTTGCAGTAATTCACACAGACTGGTATGAAGTTTCTTTTTGTATTCTCTGAGCTAAAAAAAGAAGGGGAGAGAAGGTGTGTATATGTTTGTGTGTGTATACCTTTTTGTGTGATTGTAGTAGATATACTAACTTGTATAAGGGAATGATTTATGAGTTTTAGAAGGCATTATCATAAGTAAAAATAATGAAGTAGGTGAACTCTATTGCTGATGTCTTGCTCTTTAAACCTTCTGAAACCCTCTCCTATCTCTTGGAGCCCCTAACATTCCTAGAGTCTAAATCTCACCCTGCATTGTTCTCATCTAATCTTCACAACCACATTAGAGCTTACTGTGCCAGAACATTTATAAACAAGTTAAGTTCAAAGCAATAGGATTGTATCAGTGGTATTTCAGGCACTGAGAATATATATAATTGGGGAACAGAATCACTTTCCAGTTCCAAAACCACAAATCCAGTAGAGAGTTCATCAGCAATGCAGGAGATCTGAGTTTGATCCCTGGGTCAGGAAGATTGCCTGGAGAAGGGAATGGCTATCCACTTCAGTATTCTTGCCTGGGAAATCCCATGGACAGAGGAGCCTGGTGGGCCACGGTCGATGGAGTCACACAAAAGTTGGACATGACTTAGTGACTAAACAACAGCAGCAACTGGATGTGTGAGGTCCCTTTGCTGCTGCTAGGGCAGAAGCAGAAAGAGTGACTGAGAACCTGGTAAGCAAGCATGGTTGAGAGATAAAGGACACAGGTAAGATGTGCCCAATATGTCCAACCTCTCTACTCATCAGGGAATAAATAGCGACATTCTGTTTTTCACCTATCAGATTGATGGAAGCCAAATTGATCATTTCTAGGGTTGTCAGGGTTGTGGGAGAACTGGTGCTCTCATAGGAAGTAGCTGGGCACTAACTTTGGAGAGTAAGCAGCGTATTCATACAGAGGGATGCAGAGTATTAAAGGACATGGCCTACCGTTCATCTGTCAGTACACTGCATTAAAATGGAAGTACTCTTCCGTTACTAGTAGTGGAAAAGAGCAAGTGGCAGAATTCGTGTATCTTGAATACAAATAAAATATAAGGAAAGGGGTAGAAGGTCAAGGCAGTGGGTGTCAGTTATGGTCACTGGCACTGAGAATGAGCTCAGTGGAGAAAGAGACCATGGACAGAATCTTTAAGCTGCTTAGATGACTGGACCACAGAGTATGGCACTGCATGTGAGAGTGGAACCTCTGTTCAGTGTCACAGAAACAGTGACGTGCCCTCGCCGACCAATGACAGAGCCTAAGGGAGGCTGTGATAACCAGTGGACACAGAGGGCTGGGGGAGAATGGAAAGATGACATGCAATGCCCCCTCGAGGCTCTTAGAAATATTAAGCGAAGGGTTTCCCCAAGATTGGGGTCTCTGAGGGAGCATACTCCAAGCAAAATATGAGAATTCACGTTAAGATGAATTCATTTGGCTACTGAAGCCTGAGGTCATTCAGGCAGAATTAATTGCCCCTTGTCTGTGTTCCCCAAACATATATTGCATTGTCTTTGAGATTGCTCTGACCTCAAAGGTAAGGATAATGTCATATTTATCATCACTGGTACATAGTGAAGACATTAATGTTTGTGGATTGGATGAACCAATGATTGGTCATTGTTTCTAGAAATCGGTTTGAGCTACTTGAGGATGATAATATCCTTCTAAATGATTGGATGATAGCTCCTCTCACATCTGAATAAAATTTTCAAGTGAAAAGGTCAAGAATTACTGTATGGCTGACTTCAGTCTAGATTGGTCGGAGAGATAGGGACTGTCATGTCATTTGGGAATCACTTTGAATGTTTATGAACAGCTGCATATTTGTCCTTTGGGTCCATGTAATTGCATGGGTCAAAGCTAGAGTGAGTAAAAGCCAAAAACTGTTCATGTACACCGTTCCTAGCTGTCAGTCAAATTCTGCCTCTTTTCAGTATTTCTGGAGCACTCACTGTTATGACAAGGTTTGATGTGAGTGTTGTGTATAGTTTCCTCCATAAAACTTGAGGATTTCAAGTAGATCTCAAAGACTGCATTAAAATTTTACCACAATATAACAACAAAACTCCCTTCAAGCTGACAGATGTTCTCTGAAAGAAGATAATGTAAATATACATATATATTTTTTCAGATAATGTGTAAATTTGACTCACTGATGCCTGGATTTATTTCAGTTTAGCACTTCTGAGAGTTCATGGAGGCTTAAATTTCTTTAACATTGGTAGCCCTGAGTTTTTTGGAATAAGAAGACTTTGTGTTTAACATTTAAACATAAAAAGCAATAAGTACTTTGCTAGATGGTAGGAGTAGTATGTTTTACATATTTAGATTCTGTGGTTTCAAACTCTGATTTAACCCTTCCATTTTGGGGAACATGTTTAGAGTATCTTTTGACAATTTATAACAGTACTTTGAGAGTATTAACTCATGAGAGATAGCTAAAATCATATGAACTTTGTGTTTGACAAAAGATTCTTTCCCTGAAAAGATTCTAATGAAAGTCAGATCCAGTAGACAGCAATTGTAAGAGAAGGCAAAGAACAACAGGCCCTATATTATCCTATGACATCATGTTTCTTTGCCTGGATAAACTTGTGCTCAGGCAACTCTTGGTCCTCCGATTCTGTCCCCCTTTCCCCATTACACACCCTCCCAGCCAACAAAGACATTCAGTCTTCTCTGTTCCCACTAGGCTTGTGTTGGGAAGTATCCTTTACCTGAATTATTTATTCATCATTGTGTCCACCAGATTTTTTCATTCCTCAAAGTGATGTTCATATGTCTATGTGATGATCATATTGTCATAGTGATGGACAGGGAAGCCTGGCATGCTGCACTCCGCGGCGTCACAAAGAGTCAGACATGACTGAGTAAACTGAATTGAACTGAGTGATGGTATCTTAATTTGCTGTAGAGTCTTAGGTCATGCCTAGAGTTTTATTTTGGAGAAGGCAATGGCACCCCACTCCAGTACTCTTGCCTGGAAAATCCCATGGACGGAGGAGCCAGGTCTGCTGCAGTCTATAGGGTCGCAAAGAGTCGGACAGGAATGCGTGACTTTCCTTTCACTTTTCACTTTCCTGCATTGGAGAAGGAAATGGCAACCCACTCCAGTGTTCTTGCCTGGAGAATCCCAGGGATGGGGGAGCCTGGTGGGCTGCCATCTATGGGGTCACACAGAGTCAGACACAACTGAAGTGACTTAGCAGTAGCAGCAGCAGTAACATATGGTTTGGCTTGATACGGGTCACACTGTCTCTGTGTGGCCTCAGTCAATTGTTTTACACATTATCTCAAGTGGTGAGAAGCCCGATGTAAACTTTCTTTAGTTGGAAAAATAGTATATGAGTAGATTATGTTTTCTAAAACATATGCTTATTAAGAGTTCCAGAAAATCTAAAAGCTGCTAGGTCATGTACAAATCACCCTCTTGAACTGGATGGTGATTCCTTTTCATTTAAAAGAAATTCTCATTTTCTTGGACTAAGCTGAGAATTCTCAGATGACAGGACATGATGTTTCCATGTTTTTACTTGATGTTGACCTTTGTAATAACCCAACACAGTAGTTTTACTCTTTTGCCTTCCAATTCAATCTCCACAGAGACCAAAGTGATCTTAATACATAAACCAGGTCAGCTCATTACCCTGCATACAGTAATGGGTTCTCCGTGCTTGCAGAGTAAAAAATCAAATTCCTCAGCATTTGATCCAACCTCTCATGATGAATTGCAGTGGAATCTTGTCTCACTCTGCCTTATTTCAGTTAAGAGAATACTCATTGCTCTACCAGCTCAAGCCTGAGCTCTCAAGCTTAATACTAGTGAAGATGTATTTACTTATAAACTCTAGTACTTTGGCCACGTCATGCAAAGAGTTGACTCAATTGGCACTTAAGCAAAGAGAGTGGAGGATTTGTATGGGCCATGATTAGCTGTGGCAGTCCCACCTAAATTCTTTGGACCAGGAATCAGTCACATGATTATGCTTGCATGCAGGGGGATAAGGTTGAGAAATAAAATCTCTTATTTGTAAACCACCTCCCCCAAACAACTCTGCAACACAGAGGGGCATTCTCTAGTCTTATCTAGAAATGAGACTGTCTTATCTCTTCCACTCTCCTCTTACACATTTAGCTCCAGCCTCTCTGACTTTACCCTGGTCCTGGCATATTTCTACCCCAGGGCCTTTGCCCATGGTGTTCCTCTTCAAGGAATATTTCTACTGTTCTTAACAGGACTGGTTATTTCCTTCCCTTTAGGTCTTATCTTCAATGTCATTTTATCAGAGAGACTTTTCTTAACCACCGGTCAAAAGTAGGATTGTCCCATGCACTTTGCTGGTTTTCTTTATAGCACTTATCATAATTGATAATCATTTATTTACTTGCTTTTGTTGGTTTCTCTCACTAGAATGTAAACTCTATGAAATCATGTATATGTTTGTCTTTTACATCATTGAATTCCTAATGTCTGCCATTGTGCCTCACATATAATATGTGTTTAATAAGTGTTTTCTAAATTAGGGTGGAGGCTCTGGGTAATCAGTATATCATTACATATTAAACTAAAACACTTTACTTATCACTAATAAAGATTTAGATATTTATGAGTCTATGGCCAAGTTTGACACTTTATATTAACCCACCTTTTTCTTGAACAATCATAAATTGAATATTCCAGTTAGCTATTGCTATATAATAGATCAGAATTTAGAGAATTAAGGCATCAACAATAATTTTATCACTTTTCACACATTCTTTTAGGTCAAAATTTTAGGAAATATTTGACCAAATTATTCTGGCTCAGACTTTCTCATATGGTTATGGTTAAACAGAGGAGCTGGAATGACAGTGGGACCACAGCAGACCCAGAGGCTGAAGATTTCAAGGTAAAGCATTCTTGTGAATAAAGCGAAGTACTGTGGTGTTTATGACCTAGCTTTGGGAGACTGTATCCCTTCCCACCATATCCTGTTGTTTGAAGCATATGGTTTCAAGCTTAGAGAACAAAGAGCCCATCTCTGGATAGGAGTGCCAGTGAATTTGTGGACATATTTTTAAACTACCTCTCTGACCGGGAAGGAATAAATAGAATCCTTGAACTCTGCAGAGTATTTTAAGGCATTATTATTACTAGCCTTTCTCATTCATCCTACTTTTTACACAGGCCACCAAGGAATTCCATAGCACTTAACTTTTTTTGTGCAAAGACCTCTTTAAGATATGTATGTATTCAGGACATCCAATTTGAAAAGTACCTCCTCTGCAGGGTATTGTAGATTTCATATTATGAAAGCACTGACATTGAATTGAGCGCTCAATTCTTTTTATGCCATTAGAATTAGGCTGCGCTGATCCTTAATGTTGCTTCAGCACATTTGTGGAAAAGAGCTTCTCTCACAATAACTATGGCGTGCTGCGATTCATGGGGTTGCGAAGAGTCGGACATGACTGAGCGACTGAACTGACTGAGCCCATATATACAGGATTTTGTATGAGCTGATCAGCTTCACCCTCTCCTGCTCAGTGAGCATTAGACTCTATCCTAAGCAATTTGATTCTTTAATTTTTTCTGAAAGCATGATTAGGAAAATAAGGAAAGGAGATAGGACTGGAGGCGTGGAAGGAAAAGGGAGAGTCATTCTTCAGGCTCTCCATGGCTGCTGAGAATCCGAGGAATCGGGAAGGCAGAGAATGAAACTCAAAATGGAATACCAGTGAAGCTGAGGTCCGTCTAGTCTAGGCTATGGTTTTTCCAGTCGTCATGTATGGATGTGAGAGTTGGACTGTGAAGAAGGCTGAGCACCAAAGAATTGATGCTTTTGAACTGTGGTGTTGGAGAAGACTCTTGAGAGTCCCTTGGACTGTGAGGAGATCCAACCAGTCCATTCTGAAGGAGATCAGTCCTGAATACTCATTGGAAGGACTGATGCTGAAACTGAAACTCCAATACTTTGGCCACCTGATGTGGACAACTGACTCATTGGAAAAGACCCTGATGCTGTGAAAGATTGAAGGCGGGAGTAGAAGGGGATGACAGAATGGATGGCATCACCAACTCAATAGACATGAGCTTGAGCAAGCTCTGGGAGTTGGTGATGGACAGGGAGGCCTGGCGTGCTGCAGTCCATGGGGCTGCAAAGAGTTGGACACAACTGACTAACTGAACTGAACAGCATTTTATATTTGCTAAGAGCTCAGTGGTTCAGAGAGAGTTTTTCAGTACATTGGCATATTCTGATTCTGACAACATTCTAGTGGGGAGCCATGAGGGTGTTTAATTTTCAGAAAATGAAACTGAAGTTCAGAGAGACAAGTGGATAGCTCAGTGGTTACAATGGAAAAGCCAGGAGTATAGCCCGGGTCTAGTCAACGCCCCTCCCGTCATCCCAGGCTGCCAGCACCGTAGAGGATGTCCTCACATGATGCAGCCCGAGTGACTGCTGCTTGCCCGGCGTATTAACGTGGTGAGCTGCCCAGCTACGGGAAGAGACGGTTCATTTCAATTGCGCTCAGAGTTGACATTAATCAGAGTGAGATTAAGTGCCCACTTAGCCCAGTTTGACTGGAGACATACCTTTCAAAGCGCCTGTGAGAGATGACTCCCCTCTCTAAAACAGCACTCCCCATCACCCTCTTTCCTTATTCTGTTTTATTTCTCTTTGTAGAAGTTCTTATTTCCTAGAAGTACACGAGTGTGATGGTTAATTTTATGTGTCAACTTGGCTCGTCCATGGGGTGCCCAGACATTGGATCAAATATTATCCGGAGATTGTTAGCGAGGGTGTTTCTGCATGAGATGAACGTTTGAATCCACAGACTGAGTAAAGCGGATTGCCTTCCCAAAGGTAGTCGGTCCTTGTGCAATTGATGCAAGAGCTCAACAGAACAGAAAGGAGCCTCTTCTGACTGCCTTGATCGGAACGCCAGGCTCAAAGCTGACAGTGGCCTTTCCTGGGTCTCGAGCCTGCAAGGTCAGATGGGACTCAGCAGCAGCATCCTCCTGGGCCTCCAGCTTGCGGACCAAAGACCTCAGGGCTCCTGAGACTCCGCAACGTGTGAACCAGTTCCTCACGGGCCTCCAGCTTGCGGACCAAAGACCTCAGGGCCCCTGAGAGTCCGCAACGTGTGAACCAGTTCTTCACGGGCCTCCAGCTTGCGGACCAAAGACCTCAGGGCCCCTGAGAGTCCGCAACGTGTGAACCAGTTCTTCACGGGCCTCCAGCTTGCGGCCGCAGACCTCAGGGCTCCTGAGACTCCGCAACGTGTGAACCAGTTCCTCACGGGCCTCCAGCTTGCGGCCGCAGACCTCAGGGCTCCTGAGAGTCCGCAACGTGTGAACCAGTTCCTCCTGGGCCTCCAGCTTGCGGCCGCAGACCTCAGGGCTCCTGAGAGTCCGCAAGCCTGGGAACCGATTCCTCCTGATAAACCGCTTTCTGTGTTTAGGCACACCCCCCTGGCCCGGCTGCTCTGCAAAGCCCTAACACACACAGTTACTGGTTGGCTGGCTGACTGCAGCAGACGCTCTTCACGCTTCCTTTTTCTCCCCAGTGATAGAAAGCCCTTCCGCTGAGGGACTATATGTCTTGTCCATTTAAGCCTGATATTAATCCTACAAGACAGGTGTTTCTTTCACCGCACTGAAAAAGAAAGGTTAAGCAACTAGAAAGGTTAAATAACTTGCTTTTCGTCACATGTGGAGCAGATAAAACAGCTGGAATCCAATCTGGGGCTGGCTCCAAAGCCTGAGACATTTAGCTGTTGTGCCACTCTGACAGAAGAAAAGTATTTGAAAACAAAGGAAGAAGGAAACAATGGGAGGAGGGGTGGGGAAAGAGGGACAGAGGGAGGGAGAGAAGGAAGGGAAGGAAGAGAGAAAGGAGGGAAGAAAGGATGCGAGGAGGGAGTGGAGGATGGCTAAGCTGTGCCTTCAGAGACAGCTCGAGGTCACGGTCATGCCTGCTTGTCCTATGTGCAACCTGGGGAGAATCGCTTGTCCTGTGTGCAACCACGATTTGCAGGCGTGTGAAGCCCCATCCCCACAGCAAGCAAACATTTCAGCCGTCACTCAGATCTCTGCATCTCAACAGTAACTGGCAGTCCTGCAAATACCACGCTTACCACATCTCTCCTCTGCTCACAAACTGGACGGGGCTGTCTTCAAACATCTGCAGGGCTGCCATGCAGAGGGGGGCTAGGAGTGTCCTAAACGCCCACAAGAACAGATTTCAACTCCACGAAAGAACCTTCCCTTTTTAAACATTTTATTTGTGGCCGGGTCTTCCCGCTGCTCCGGCCATTCTCTAGCTGCGGTGAGCGGGTGGGTCTCCATCCGCGGTGCGGGGCTTCTCGTCGCGGGCGCTTCTCGTCGCGGGGGCTTCTCGTCGCCCAGCAAGGCTGCAGGTGCCCGGTTTCAGGAGCTGCGGCTCGCGTGCTCCGGGGCACAGACCCGGGAGCTGCGGTGCACGCGCTTAGCTCCTCCAAGGCATGTGGGATCTTCCTAGCTCAGGGATCGAACCTGTGTCTCCTGGACCGACAGGCAGATTCTTTACCACTGAGTCACCAGCAAGCCCACGAGGGAACTTTCTAACAGTCGAGACTTTCGCAGATCCTGCTTCAGAACCAGGGAGAGATCCGTCCCTGACGGTGGATGCTGGTCAACCCTCAACCGCAGGCCGGAGAGCCTTCCCTTCCTCTCGACGGGCTGAATTACATGGATCTCAAAGTTACCCTCCAACTCCAAATTTTAAGTTAATTTCTTTCCTTCCCTATCTACCAAATTAAGCCTGAGCTGTTCACGGGCTCTCCACATGTCAGCTCCGCTCAGCCTACCTATACTGGTTTCTCACCTCATCCCAGTACAAGGAGTCTTCTTTCCCCAGCATTATCCTCGTTTCTGAGACCGCTGACTGACTTATCCTCTGCACCCCTCTGCCATTTCTTCCTATCTAACCTCTCCAAGCTTTCCCTACCGCAAGATACCTAAAACAGGTTTTATTTCCTTCAAAAATATATATGATCCTTTTAAAATGCTTTTAGATAAAATCGGTTCTCAAATTTTATTTGTATGATGACTGAACTGGTTATTTCCTGACTTTTGAATTTTAATGCTGACTCAAGAGAGGCTATTTTCTCTGATCACTTCTATTTAGATACAAAACCTATTCAGGAACTGGTGTTCATGCGCATGCATTTTCAACTCTGTATATAATGTCACGTGATTCTGCTTTATGCTTACTTTAGTTGTTCAAGGTTATTTTCTGAGAACATGCAATAACTCAGCACCCCTGTTCTTCCAATTCACCAATAACAAACAGACCCTGACATTTCACAGTGTCTCGGGCTGAAACACCTGCTTTCTTTGACACCATCAGCCCTGCAGTATAGAAACGAGATGTTTAATAGAAAATTCTCAGACAAGAAGGAAAGTATCAGTCAGACAAGCCCCGGCAGTGCTACGGGGTAAGCCTCTGCCGAAGTCTGTAACAGTGCGCACAGCTGTCAAACATCTGCGCTAACACAAGATGTACTACAAGCTCCTTTACAAATGAGGACATTTGAAAACCTGGTATGTTTAACGAAGAGCTACAAAGTGTATTGCTGTTGTTGTTTAGTTACTAAGTCGTGTCTGACTCTTTGTCGGTGATGCCATCCAGCCATCTCATCCTCTGTCGTCCCCTTCTCCTCCCATCCTCAATCTTTCCCAGCATCAAGGTCTTTTCCAATGAGTCAGCTCTTCGCATCAGGTGCACAAAGTATTGGAGCTTTGGCTTCAGTCCTTCCAATGAGTATTCAGGACTGATTCACTTTAGGATGGACTGCTTGGATCTCCTTGCAGTCCAAGGGACTCTCAAAAGTCTTCCCAGCATATATATATATAATATAATATATTTTACCACTGGACAATTCACAGGTTAAGAACAATAAAATTTGCTGGAAGACAACAGAAAAGGTATCAAAAATCCTTTTAAAATGTCAAGAGTGGTTGAATTTAAAATAAATCTGAAAAGCAGACTGGCTGGGCATAAGGGAACGTGGGGAAAACAGGAGGGCTATTGCTAGAGAGCCTCAGCTCCTTGCCCTCGGGGAAGCCTTACAATTTTATGCACAGGTGTGATGCACTTGCAGGTATTCGGTGATTATTTTCTGAATGACTGATTCTGTTTTATGCTTGTTTGAGTTCCTAAGAACATGAATTACAATGCTTCACAGCAAAGCAAAAAAAAAAAAGAAATCTGCTTTCTGCTTTTTTACGATAGAAACATTCTTTTCATGAAAACAGTCTTCCTTAATCTTCTCCAAGGGACTGTGAACCTCCCTCCTTGATTGTAAAAAAAGTCAGATCCAAATACTCAACAAATACTTATTGACAACGTCAGACACTCTGATGTATTCTGTATGCTAATATTTTCTCTTTGAAAAGAAGACATTAGAAAAAAGTAAATGGACAAGCTGGTTCACAAGCTGGCCTTTTCCAGTATCTGCTGTGTGCCAGGTATAAGGCTGACAGCGTTTGATCTTCCCAAGTCTGTACACTCACTGTAGCCAGCATCATCATTTTTCTAACGAGGACACTGCAGCTGAGGGGTTTCTCGGCCAAAGGTTGTCTGAAGTCAAAGTGTCAGCCACTGAGTCCACTCTGCGATCCCATGGACTGAGCCCCCCGGGCGCCTCTGTCCAGGGATCCTCCAGGCAGGAGTGGGTAGCCATTTCCTCCTCCAGGGGACCTTCCTCACCCGAGGGGGGAACTTGGGTCTCCTGCACTGAAGGCGGATTGCTTACTGCTGAGCCCCAGGGAAGTCCAATTACTGAAGACACTGGCTTAATGTAACAGGCAAAGGATCGAAGCACAGACAAGCACCCACAGTCAGATCGCCATGAGTTAGAGTGGCTTCAACAGTCAGTTCAGCTTCTTCCTGTTTTTGCCTCGTAACCCTAACCTTTTGACAATATCTATCTATTTCTGTAGCTCTATTGGGTTTTAGCTGCGGCCTGCAGGATCTTTTTCGCCGCGTGCCACAGAAAATCCTAACTGTCCACTCCGGTTCAGCTGTTGCAGCGCTGGGGCTTAGCTGCCCTGGAGCTCGACCAGGGCTCAAGCCTGGGTCCCCTGCCTTGTAAGGCAGATCCTTACCCGCTGGGCACCGAGGAAGCCCCTTTAGTCTCATCGGCAGTGTCTTAGTTTCGCCAGCACACCTCCGGGAGCGGCCAGCTCGTCGTCTGTGCTTTTCAGAAGGCTTCACGTTCTGTTCATCCCTTTTCGAATCTCACTCTCGTCTTCACGGTCTCTCATCTTTCCTTGACTGTTTCTATGACTTCAGTAACACTGCTGTTTACAGTGTTTCTGCAGTCATTTCACAACTGAAAACCACGAGATTCTGGGTCCACCGCATCTGTCTTCTGACCCTCATGGTTTAACGTCAGCGTTTCTAACTTTTGCAATATAAACTCTTTCGGGCCGCTTTATCTGCGGCAATTGTTAGAACGGGAACTGACGTGTGGGTCTCCAGCGTGACTCTGTGCCTCCTTCTGCCAGGCACTCTACTCATTCCGGCTTTGAGCAAGTTTAAAATCAACTTCTTGAAACCCAGATCCTGTGAAGAGTGTAATGCAGATACCTCGTCTACGTGTGGTACAGACCCACCGCTATCAGTTCTCAAGGGAACACCTGCCCGTCGGGGCACAAGCCAGACGGAGGGGCTTCCAAAACTTTTCCTTGTGCTTGCGAGCAGAGCCTCTCTAGCTCACCCCGAGTTTCTGGTGCACTGGTCACCTGTCTTGGCAGCAGTTATATGAGAATGATGAGGAAGAGGAGGAGGAGAAAGAGAGAGGAGAGAACGAGGGCAGCAGAGAGGAGGGGGAGCACTCCGGAGCGCATTCTAGGGGCCGGGCGTCCTGCTAGACCCTCACCTGCGTGGATCCCAGCCCACGACTGAGCCCCGAAGTCCAGCTTACGAGTCAACTCAACCCCCTCCCCCTTCTCCTTAAAAGCCAAGCTCCAGCCAGTATTACCCTACGAAGCACACCCACCCCTCTGTGTTAGCTAGTCTGACTCCTGCATTACCAGCATTAAACCTCCACCAGTTCCACCTGGTCAAACTAAGCTCAAAGTGCTGCGTCTAGCAGGTTCAAGGCCCATGACGTTACTGGAAAAACTAGCAAACTTTCAAATTGATATCTTAGCTGCAAGCCAAGAACCATCAACGTATTATAGAAAGTAAGCAATTCCAGTAAGTGAAAATGCACGCTGGGAGTAATCACATGCTCCGGCTCTGCTCAACCGTAACTGCGTGTATGCTGGTCCCCAAGAGAAGGCACGGGGCACACAGGCACAACCTGAGTCCAGGCCAGACTCTGTGCTTCAAGAGGGTAGAATCCTGCCTACCACGACCACCAATTAATGCCACTGTTTATCTCAATGTTCAGCACTGGAGGGTAGCCACCAAATCTCTTCCTTACCTTTACTGTTAAATCACTAACACAAAAGAGGGGGTCTTTGATGGTATTAATTTATGGAAACTATACATTCTGACATTCATAGAAAATAACTACTAGACTATGTTCGAAATACTATTCATATTAACTCATTTAATGTTAATTAGGAGCATCCGTGGTTCAGATAGGGAAAAAGACCAAGTGTGAGGTTATGAGAAGTAGGAACCACATATATGAGACTCCTATATACATATGTCATAGCAGAGACATTACTTTGCTGACAAAAGTCCCTATAGTTGAAGCTACGGTTTTCCCAGTGGTCATGTGTGGAAGTAAAAGTTGGACCATAGAGAAAGCTGAGCACTGAAGAATCGGTGCTTTTGAACTGTGGTGTTAGAGAAGACTCTTGAGAGTCCCTAGGCCTGCAAGGAGATTAAACCAGTCCATTCTAAAGGAGATCAGTCCTGAATATTCATTGGAAGGACTGATGCTGAAGCTGAAACTCCAGTACTTTTACCACCTGATGTGAAGAACTGACTCATCTGAAAAGATCCTGATGCTGGGAAAGACCGAAGGTGGGAGGAGACGGGACGACAGAGGATGAGATGGTTAGACAGCATTACCGACGTGGTGGACATGAATTTGAGTAGACTCGTGGAGATAGTGGAAGACAGAGGAGCCTGGTACCGTCCATCCATGGGGTCGCAAAGAGTCGGACATGACTTAACAGCTGGGAGCACGTTCTGTGTAATTAAGGCTTGGGAGAGGAAGGCCTTTCTAAAATCTGCAGGGGGCTCCATCAACACTCAGCCTCCCCTCCTCCTGGGAGCCCTGACTCTGGCCTGGGTTCTCACCATTGTCTACAACTTACTTAAGACGGCTTTCTCAAACAACCAGTGCCCTCAGAATCCTCACTGCCCAGGCACAGAGCTCACGGGAACTAAAAGAGGAAGCCTGCTTTTGTCTACAAAACCCCTAAAAGTTGTTGCCCTAGCCCAGGTAGTCGGCACTGCAACAGATACGGTGAGAGAGCTCCTGCTGACTCGGGCGGGGGCTCAGGAGGGCCTCTCCATAGATGTGCTTAGGGACTAAAGGAAACGACCTGCAGACATTCATGAGGGTTTATCAGAACGTGTATTAGACATCACTCTCACTTTACACTGTTTGTTTCCCTGTGTTCAATTCATTCCACTCAGTCCTAGATTTTAGAAAGGCAAGAGGAAGGTGCATCAGGAAAAAGAATGGAGAACTTAGGACATTTTAGGAATATCTCAGTTCAGTTCAGTCGCTCAGTCATGTCTGACTATTTGTGATCCCATGAATCGCACCGCGCCAGGCCTCCCTGTCCATCACCAACTCCCGGAGTTCACTCAAGCTCATGTCCATCAAGTTGGTGATGCCATCCAGCCATCTCATCCTCTGTCATCCCCTTCTCCTCCTGCCCCCAATCCCTCCCAGCATCAGGGGCTTTTCCAATGACTCAACTCTTCTCATGAGGTGGCCAAAATACTGGAGTTTCAGCTTCAGCATCCTTCCTTCCAAAGAACACCCAGGACTGATCTCCTTCAGAATGGACTGGTTGGATCTCCTTGCAGTCCAAGGGACTCTCAAGAGTCTTCTCCAACACCACAGTTTAAAAGCATCAATTCTTCGGTGCTCAGCTTTCTTCACAGTCCAACTCTCACATCCATACATGACCACAGGAAAAACCATAGGCTTGACTAGACAGACCTTTGTTGGCAAAGTAATATCTCTGCTTTTTAATATGCTGTCTAGGCTGGTCATAACTTTCCTCCCAAGGAGTAAGCATCTTGTAATGTCATGGCTGCAGTCATCATCTGCAGTGATTTTAGAGCCCTGAAAAATAAAGTCTGACACTGATTCCACTGTTTCCCCATCTATTTGCCATGAAGTGATGGGACTGGATGCCATGATCTTCGTTTTCTGAATGTTGAGCTTTAAGCCAACTTTTTCACTCTCCTCTTTCTTTTCATCAAGTATCTAGCTAGAGCTAAATTCTGGGATCAAACTCTAATCCACAGATGGAAAACAGATTTTACTTTGATTGCCATTCTTTAAATACTGCCTGACAAAGAATGCTAAGCCACAACTCGGCTGAGAACTTACACATAACATCCTCCATAGAAATACTTAGAATTGTTTTTAAATGCAAGGAAGATAATTCAGGAATTAACGAGTGTGGTTATTTAAAGGGGCTGATTAAAGCAGGTGAAAGAAACAGGGGAAGTCATGCCCTTTAGCGTGTTACGCTTTTGCACATTTTTTAACTTTTGGAACCACATTAATGTTTTATGTACTCACAAATTACCCTAACTGTATCAAAAATGAATTGCAAAACCACAGTGAAGAGGGACGAAAAGAACTAACACAAGATCCTTTTGAACACAGGCATTTTATTATATCCCCCACACCATGGGAAATAGATGGAGAAACAGTGGAAACAGTGTCAGACTTTATTTGGGGGGCTCCAAAATCACTGCAGATGGTGACTGCAGCCAGGAAATTAAAAG
>SJYC01079795.1:0-40767 GCA_006408675.1 Madoqua kirkii
TGTTGTTATTTTCCATGTGGATGCTCTTCAGGAGAAAAAGCAAGAAGACAGACTAGCATCTTTGTTTTAAAAAAAGCTGCAGTGCTGCAAAATCTCATATTTAATATCAACAGCATCCTCAAGTTACTGGCACCTGCAAAGTGCTGGGTGTGATCACCTTTTTAAATCCTTCAGTAGTCCAATGTGTTAGATACAGTGACTTTCATTTTAGAGATGAAGAAAATGAGGCTGCAAGAGGTAAAGCATCTTTTTTTTCATATTAATCTTTTTCAAAATTTTTATTGGGGTATAGTTGATTTACAATATTGTGTTAGTTTCTCCTGTATGTATAGCATAGTGAATCAGCTATACATATATCCACTCTTTTTTTAAGATTCTTTTCCCATAGGAGTGTTTACAGGGTATTGAGTAGAGTTCCCTGTGCTATACAGTAGGTCCTTATTAGCTCTCTGTTTTATATATGGTAGTGAATGTACGTCAATCCCAGTCTCCCAGTTTATCCCTCCCTCCCCTTTCCTCCTTGGTAACCATAAATTTGTCTTCTATATATTGTGTTTCTGCTCAAGGTCTAGTAACAGAGCTGGGATATGAACCCACACCTGTTATTTCTAGAGCTCATGATCAAAACCACTGTGTTACAGACTTGTGTGTAGGATGGCCATGTCTGTGTCTTGCCCAGGCAGTGTCAGTGATGCCCTGTCTGAAGAGGCCTGGCCGATCGAATGATAGGTTTCTGACTTGGAAGAGATTGTCATGACACCACCGATTCTCAACCTGCCTGCACATTGGACTCACCTAGAGACTTGACAACGTACTATTTCCTGAAGCCCAGTCTTAACAATTTTAACCTGATTCAGTTGGTCTGATGTGGCTTTGTTGTGGAGAAGGGAGGTATTTAAAAGTTCTCCTGGTGGTTCCCCTAGGACCCACGACTGAGAACCACAGATCTAGACCCACCCTCCATGACTGGCTATTCCTGTGGCCCATGACGATCAGCATTAGCACCATCTCTTACAAACCAGGAAGTCTGTTAGAAATGCAGATTGCCAGGTTCCACATCAGGTGATTTATATGCACACTGAGGTTTAAAAGAGCCACAGTGCCCAGCCAACCCCTAAAGCATGAGGAGGAGTTATATAGAGAGGGAAGGAAGGGAAGGGCATTCTAGACAGATGGATTCATATGCCCAGAAGAGGAAGAAGGGTGCATTTCAGAAGGAGAAGTAGATTAAAAGATCAACTTTTTCATACAGACCAGATATGCTTCTGCCCCAGTACTAGTCATTGCTTACCTCATCTGTCTACATGGTTCTGTCACCTCAAATGATCCCCATAAGAGCCTCTCTGTCCCTTTCATAAGAGCCTCTCTGTCCCTTTCATTAAGGGCCTGCCTCGATCAGCTCATTTAAACTGTAATCTTTCTTTCAGATTTGCACTCCAAGATGCCATTATTTGCTTTACTTTTTTTTTTCATGAATTTATAATCATCTAACATGCTAAATGATATATTTAACTTTCGTTTGTGTTTACTACCTGATCCACACTAGAAGGCAAGCTCAGCAAGTACCCAGATTTTGTTTGGTGTTTACCGTGCATCCTTCAGCACTGAAAACAGTATCCAGCACTTTGAAAAGCTGCTTCCTATATATTTGTGGAGTTGATGCATTAATCAAGCTTTCCAGGTGGCGCTAGTGGTAAAGAATCTGCCTGCCAGTGCAGGAAGTGCAAGACACGCAGGTTCGATCCCTGGGTTGGGAAGATCCCCTGGAGAAAGAAATGGCAACCCATTCCAGGATTTTTGCCTGGAAAATTCCATGGACAGAGGAACATGGTGGTTTACAGTCCATGGGGGCCTCAGAAAGTCAGATACAACTGAGTGACTAAGCAGCAGCAGCAAATTATGAAAGGTCAGGCCATGCTGACTTTAGCTAGAACTTGATTGTGAAATGCACAAAGACTCTTTTCAGGACTTTAAGTGGATAAAAGACAAGATCTGATTTTCAGTTGATTTTAGAAAGACCACTTGGCTTCTGTTTAGCTAGTAGACTTTGGGTATGGGGAAGTTAAAGACTAAAGACAGAAAAATTAGTTTGATGACAATGACACCCTGTACTAAGGGAGTAGAGGCTGGTGAAGAGAGGTTTCTCACATTCTTTCTATTTGATAAGGAGACAGTGTTACAGCAACTTGTGAAAAGATTCACAGAGAAGAGGCTTTTGCATCAATATGAAAGCTTTTTATTCTCCTTTTTTTTTAATTAAAGAAAATAAGTTAAACATCAATGTGTACTGTAAAAAGTTTAAGAAGGCATGCACCCCAATCCATGAGGTTTGGGCATATTGGCTCAGATGGTAAAGAATCTGCCTGTAAGGCAGGAAACCCAGATTCGAACCCTGGGTAAGGAAGATCCCCTGGAGAAGAGAATGGCAACCTACTCCATTATCCTTGCCTGAAGAATTCCGTGGACAGAGCAGTCTGGCAGGCTATAGACCGTGGAGTCTCAAAGAGTCGGACACGACTGAGCAACTTTCACTTCACTTCACTTACTGGCTTATTAAAGGATAAACAATGCATGAACTCAGTGGGGAAAACCTTTGCTATGTCTGTATCTTGACAGATTGTTCTGAGGATTGTGGAGAAAATGTAAGTGATGTACCCAGTACAGTGTTTAGCTCCTGGAAATAAAGGGTAGCTGCTATTATTATGTGGCTATAACAAAGATAGTTAGGGAGGGATGGGTCTAGGTCAGGTGAACTAGACACCAAGTAATAAATCTTAGCATGCTGGTATAGTATGGTGAAACTTTACAAGTTTGATTTTGCCAGCTTATTTCTCAAAGGGACTTCCCAATTCGGTAGTAGCTCACAGTGCAAGAGTCTTAGCTGAAATTTGCTTTTGCAGCCGATCTGTTGCACTGATTGAGGCAGCTGTGCACAGCATGCATTTTATTTCAATGACTGTATCCTGAAGGGTGTTATGCAAAAGGCCACTAATCCGGGAAAAAGCTCTCTTCAGTTGGCGACTTCTCAGGGCTGCTTGCAAAGGAAAATTTGCATGTTCATTAAGAATGAATCAACCTATTGGTTATGTACAACCTGGATCATTTACATTTTCAGTTTAAAAAAAATGCTTAGATATTATTTCCAGTCTCGCGTCTTCCTTCTCAATTCATTAGCCTGAATAAACTAAGTTCCCTTGGCAGAGAAATTGATTGGAGAACTGTGGGTTTCTTGGGGCTGGTTGTTGCTGTGTACCCAGATAGCCTTAATAAGATTAGCCTTGTCTTTTCCTATGGGCTTTGATGATGGCAATCTACCATATTCTCCAATTAAAATCCTTGTCACACTTGACTTTTGTTTGGCTTAATCTTTACAATGTATTCAGCCTGACAAATAAAAGTAGATCTATTTCACTCTTTCTGACTTAAAGTTGTTCCTTACATTGGTTGTTGTGTGTACCCAGATAGCCTTAATAAGATTAGCCTTGTCTTTTCCTATGGGCTTTGATGATGGCAATCTACCATATTCTCCAATTAAAATCCTTGTCACACTTGACTTTTGTTTGGCTTAATCTTTACAATGTATTCAGCCTGACAAATAAAAGTAGATCTATTTCACTCTTTCTGACTTAAAGTTGTTCCTTACACAGATTTCCATGCCCTGGCTCATGTTTCGTGAGTCTCCAGACAGTGTATGTAGCAGACGGTGCTAATCTGTATGAATCTGATTTATGGAGACAGACAATGAGACCATGAATATTAAAATCCTATTATCATATGACGGTATTCTAAACACATACACCATAAAAATCTCAAAGTAGGAAAGGAAATGATTCTGAGGTCACCTGTATAATTTCTGTCCCAAAGAAATGAAACTTGGAAAGATCATGCAATCAAAGTATGATTCCAAGCCTTGCCCATACCAATAAACTGTGGCTCTAAGGTTCAAGTCTTTGTTCAGTTGTGAAGTATTAGATGGTATATTGATGTATCAGGAACTGAATGTGACATCCAGTGTCTTCATGGATCAATTAATGTAAGACATTAGCTTGATGGTTTGTGAGTGCTCATATTTCAGTTTAGGTGATTAGCTATTATAGAAGTCAAGTATGACATTGGGATATATCATTTTTCCTTTTACTTGGAAAGAGTTGAAAATGTATCTAGTATTTGCATCTCATTAGTTACCTTAACTCCCTAATTTCACCCCCAAGAAAAGTGAATTCCAGAAAGATGAAGAAGCTTGCCTAAGATAACCCAGCAAATTAATAACTATTTTGCCATAGCATATGATAACCCATTGGCAGTCGCAGGTTCCACAAATGTTCCTTTCTTTGAATAAATATCAGTTCAGTTTAGTCGCTCAGTCACGTCCCACTCTTTGCAACTGATTGGACTACAGGATGCCAGGCTTCATGTCCATCACCAACTCCCAAAGCTTGCTCAAACTCATGTCCATTGAGTCAGTGATGCCATCTAACCATCTCATCCTCTGTTGTCCCCTTCTCCTCCTGCCTTCAAGCTTTCCCAGCAGCAAGGTCTTTTCCAATGAGTCATTTCTTCACATCAGGTGGCCAAAGTATTGGAGTTTCAGCTTCAGCATCAGTCTTTTAAATGAATATTCAGAACTGATTTCCTTTAGGATTGACCAGTTGAATCTCCTTGCAGTCCAAGGAACTCTCAAGAGTATTCTCCAACACCACAGTTGAAAAGCATCAATTCTTCAGCACTCATTTGGAGTAAGTCCAACTCTTACATCCATACATGACTACTGGAAAAACCAAAGCTTTGACTTAGATGGACCTTTGTTGGCAAGGTAACGTCTCTGCTTTTTAATATGCTGTCTAAGTTGGTCATAGCTTTTCTTCCAAGGAGCAAGAGTCTTTTAATTTCATGGCTGCAGTCACCATCTCCAGTGATTTGGAGCCCCCCAAAATAAAGTCTGTCACTGTTTCCATTGTTTCCCCATCTATTTGCCATGAAGTGATGGGACTTGAATAAATATCAAGGCTCTGTCTATTCTTTTTTTAGCTTTTTATTTTATATTGGAGTATCATTGATTAACAATGTTGTGATAGTTTCAGGTGTACAGCAAAATGGTTCAATTATAGACATACATGTATCTGTTTTTCAAAATCATTTCCCATTTAGGTTGTTTCATAATGTTGGGCTCAGATGGTAAAGAGTCTGCCTGCAATGTGGGAGACCTAGGTTCGATCCCTAGGTCTGAAAGATCTGGTGGAGGAGGGTATGGGAACCCACTCCAGTATTCTTGCCTGGAAAATCCCATGGATGGAGGAGCCTGGTGGGCCCCAAACCATGGGGTCACAAAGAGTTGGACATGACTGAGCGACTAACATACACACTCACATACAATATTGGGTAGAGTTTCCTGGCTATACAGTCCGTTCTTGTTGGTTCTCAATTTTAAATATAGCAGTGTGTACTGTCAATCCCAAACTCCTTGACTATCCCTTCCCCTCAAGGTTATGTCTTCTTGGAGAAAATATTTTTTTCTGAGATCATGGTCATGGTAACAACAGGTTTCCTTTCTCTAAATATTACTTAATTCTCCCATTCTCTTTGGTTGCTATACTGGTGATTCATTCATTAAGTACCCACTGACTATCACCATGGTAGGTATTCTGCAACAGTTTAGCAGGACAGCAAGAGAAGAGTGAGTATGTTTAGATACTCCGTGGGGCCAAGTATTGGGCTGATTATCAAGTAATTGCCCAGAAAGAAGTCCACATAATAGAAATACACTTGTTGTATTTCTATTATGGGGGTGGAGGTTTTCAGACAGTAGTTTATGAAGTGCTGTTAAAAACCCCCAGCAGTGATTTGATTTTAAAGTGCAGTGTTTTCCTTCTCATCCCAACCAAAGAAATTAAGAAAGATCACTTACTGTGAACCACTGAATTTGAAACAAACATTAGCCGTCTCCTAAAGATAATGGCAACAATCGTGAAAAAACACTCAAATGATGTAAAAATAAGATTTTTGTAAGAGCTAGGGGAATAGACAGTTGTTAAATAATCCAGTGTCTAAGAGAAGTGATATTTTTTTTGTTTAGTTTGACAACTGAATTACTCAAATGGCTCTAAATTTTTTTTATGTTGAAAATTATTATTTCCTTTAATAGAGTCACAGTTTTGGTGATTTTTCAAGGGATAGATGCCTGGGATCAGAGATGTAATTTCACATCAAAATCAATTTTAGTTTTGTTACATGTTAAAATATGTTTAGTTTGTTTATAATAGCTTTCCTCTTTTTATAAAATAGGTTGATTTTTTTCTTAGAATAAGGCTAATCTTACTGTATTCCTGCTTAGCAGAAATGGCATTCCACTAGTTTTGTACTAAATTATACCTCCTAGTCCAATTTTCTAATTAAAAATGATGTGTGGAATAGATTTTCTAATTACAGATAACATGGTAACAGAAGATTCTTGGATGAGAGTGGTGGAAAGATACCCTTGATCGAGAGTTGTCAGGTATCTGGCTGACTAGTGGTGAAAGTCTTCTTTGACTAGAAAACTCAAACCACAGATCTGGTCTCTTTCATAGATTTATTTGTTCATCCAAAAATCACCTATTGTTTGCCTCCAAGTGCTACAGATAAACCAAAAAGCCAAAAGAGGCCCCTGTCTACATGGAACTTACTCTGTGTAGAGAAGACAGATAATGAGCAAATAATGATCACGTACCTTCAGATAGAAATGGCTTCCTTGCTGGCTCAGACGGTAAAGGATGTGCCTGCAGTGCAAGAGACCCAGGTTTGATCCCTAGGTTGGGAAGATCCCCTGAAGAAAAAAATGGCAACCCACTCCAGTATTCTTGCCTGGAAAATCCCATGGATGGAGTAGCCTGGCAGACTATAGTCCCTGGGGTGGCAAAGAGTTGGACATGACTGAACCATTTCACTTTCAGATAGAAATAAGTATCAGTAAGAAGAAAATAGGACAATGGTGTAGATGGAGAGTGGTAGAGAGTTCCTTTAGTGAAGGTGGTTAAGAAGGCTTTTCTGAGAAGATGAAGATCGAGGAGAGAATGAATTTAGGCAGAGGGAAACATGAGTGCAGAGACCTTGACCTGGGACAAGCATGAGGTGTTGCGGGTCAGAAAGACTGGAGTGGCTGAAGTAAAATATCCAAGAAGGAGAGTATTGAGACATAGAGCTAGAGATGTGACAGGGAACTGAGCAAGGAGAACTATAGTTCTCAAAGTGTGGTCCCCAGACCAACCGCATTAGTATCAACAGAAAAATCTGTGAGTAATAAAGATCCTCAGGTCCCATCCCAGACCTCCTGCATCAGAGCCTGGGGGAAGAGCTAACCAGCCCTCCCTTTGACATGTGCTCAAACCCAGGACCCACCGGTCTAGAGGCTTTTTTGCCATGAGAAGTAATTTGCACTTTATTCTCCATGGGAGGGCTTTAAGTGGAAGGAAATAATGTGATTTAGACTTCCCAGGTGACACTAGTGGTAAAGAACCTGCCTGCCAGTGCAGGAGATGGGAGAGACGCAAGTTCAATCCCTGGATTGGGAAGATGCCCTGGAGGAAGAAATGGCAACCCACTCCAGTATTTTTGCCTGGATATCTCATGGACAGAGGAGCCTCGTGGGCTACAGTCCATAGGGTTGCAAAGAGTCAGACAAGACTGAAGCGACTTTGCACACACACGGGCTTTGAGAAGATAACTTTGGCCTTTGTGAGGAGAATGGACAGATTGGTACTTACTCTTTTATGTGTCTATTCTGACTAAAAATTGTAGCTCAGCAGGAAAGAACAATTAGCAGATTCATGCTGAGCTCTGTTTACTTTTATTGTGAAAGATAATTGTGTTCAATCTCATGCCTGAATTCCAGATGTCAGGTACCTGGAAACGCAAATAGTAATTCCCTACTGTGAGATGTCAGATAACGGAAATTCAAGCACACTTGCGGAAATGCAAACCCATTATCAATTGTCTTTGGATACTAATGTCTTAAATTGGGCAGATTTTCTGGTTGAAGCAAACAATTGGCTTTCACAGTGAAATAGAATTAGAACAGTTGTAAATTAATATGTTGTCTGTTTTACTCTGGATATCAGCCCAGATTTGGTAGGGGGTGTGTGTGTGTGTGTGTGTAAAACATGCTTCCTAGAATGAGGACTTAACCTTTGTACAATGAAATCCCTCTGAATATTTTCAGAGCCTTCAAGGGATGATCCAAGACTGTTCTAGAACAAATCTTTTCAAGCACCACTTACATAGGCCATTTTTCCTCCTTTTCTACTCTACTTTCTTTCTTGTGATATGCTTAGTAAAGTCACATGAGGTTATTTGTGCTGTAAATACTGTCTCCCATTACTAGAGGTTTTGCCTTTTGGAATATGCCCTCTTGGCTCTGCCAGCTTCCTAGTGAGGCCAGTGCTAAGGCTGCTTCATTGAAGGCATGAATCTCACACACCCTGTTAGTGTCAGTCAGACAGACAAAGCCCCTAGAAGCGCTTCCTCCAAATCTCACAGACACTGTGAGAGAAAGGCATGCTTTCCTTTCCTGCTTGTGTCTCCCCTCTCCTTGAGACTCAGACAGAATGTTGGCCTCTTCTGCCTCCCCAAGGACATCTACTTTTCAGTTTTGTAATAAATTTCCCCTGGGCACTTTCTTTCTTCTTAGGCAAGATTCCCATCTTACATTCTTGCAGAAATCTCTCCTGGAGTCTTCTGACCTACCTCAGTCTGGTCTGGTGACTCTAGACAGGTGGCACGCATTCATCACCGCCATCATTCTTTTCTGTCATCCTAAGCTTTCTCTTCTCTCCTTTCAAATGTAGGATCCAATTTTCCTGTGTAGGATTCCATCTCCTGAATTTCACGACTTACTCTTTCTTACTTTGTTTTGGAGGAGCACACTTGTCACTTCCGAAGAAAGGGGGCATATGAGAGGTGAATTGTTTTTACTTTTTATTTGCTAGAATTTTCATGTCTGAAATTGTCTTTATCCTTGCACTGTCTAATGGTAGTTGGATGTTTGAAGATTTCCAGATTAAAAGTCACTATTTCCTTAGCACTTTAAAAGTATTACACCATTGTCCTCTCATTTCCAGTGACTTTCAGATTCTTCATTCTTTGTATGAAAACTTTTTTTCTCTCTGGGAGTCTCAAGCATCTTTTACTTCCACTAGAAAGTTCAGAATTCTAGGGGAAGAAAAAGTTCACTGTCAAATGCCTTCGTGTGCATATTTTTTCGACCATTAAGTGGAACTGTCACACGAGTGTATGTTCCTCGATTCTTTGTCTCATCACAACAGAGATTTGTAGTGACGGACATTAAAGCCCCCTCGATGTATCACAGCTCTCAGGTCTTGGATAGACCATGCTATAGCTCTCAGATCTCGAATGGACCATGTTAGAGCTCTTAGACAAGTCAGTGTTACAGCTCAGTGTTACGGCTCTATTTAATTTAGAAAATAGCAGGAAAATCCATCTTCGAGGTGTGAGGGCATCTCGATCTAAAGACACAAGAAGAGCGCCCCAGCGCGCGGGAGAGAGAGCTAGAGCTGGCTTTGGCTCCTCTCTTTATATGTTTCTCTCTCCCTGGGCCTGTCCTATGTGAACTGGGCCAGCTAGGAGTGCTGTTTGTTTTACCTGAGGTCCCACTCTGGTCCTCGGACCTTCTTTTGCTTCATTTCCACGGGCTTTTCTCTTCCTTGTCTTGTAGCTACCACCATTTTGGACTCCTTTTCCCTGTTCTACTTACCTAACAGAACCATTATGCTGGTCAGAACTGAAAATCTGAGATTCATGTCTTTCATATGTAGGGAATTTTATTGAATTATTTCGCTGGTGATTTTGCCTCCATTTTCTCCATTCTATCTAGCGGTTTGGTTTTATTTGAATGTGAGTCTATTTGGAAGCTCTGGGCACTATAAGATGTTTGGTGACTCTGGTCTTCACTTTAGGGTAATTGGCTGGACTCCTTTCTTTGGTAACTTCTGATGTCAATGTCTTTAGAATTTTCTTTTTGGTTACAATCCCCAGGGAAGACTCTTCCGTTCTCTTGTCTGGCTGCCAGCCTCTGGGAATTGCATAGATGTGAAAAAGGACTGAGGTCTGAACATTCAGTAAATCTATGCTTTGTGATTACACTGTTTTCAGTATGGGACCCGAGTCTTAGCTGGGCCTGGTCACCTAATTCAGAGACCCTCTCTTCCCTTTCCTGAGATTAAAGCTCCAGGATTCTGCTAGGATGGAGGAAGAACTGCCAAAGACTTTGGGGAGCCAACTGCTTCTTAAGTATTCTTTTCACAGATCTTCCTGTCGTTAGCCTCATCTTCTCTACCCTTTCCAGAAGTATTTGGTGCCATTGATTCCTGAGCCACTGGGAGTTCTGCCGTGAAAAACAGACTGTTCTTGCCTTTCTTTGCTGCTGATTTAGAATTGTGCTTTTTTGAGTCTAAGTCAGTTTCCACCTATTCATCTACTTTCTAGCCCTCAACATTTCGTTTTGTCACTTCCTCTCCCGTTTTCCTTTGTGAGTTCATGCATTGCAAATATAATTCTTGAAATTGTATGGGATTTTAGAGGGAGCAGAATTAATTGCATGTATTTAATTTACCATTTAAAGTCACAAGTGCTTTTAAATTTATTTGCTTTCCTCTGGTCTCTGAATTGGATTGAAATGATTGGAGAGTTACACGAATTATGGCATCTCTACCCCTACACTTCCCCATTAGAAAGCAGAAATAGATACAGTATGTTTAGATTTAAAAAAAATTTTCCCCTCTGTGTTACATTTGGTCCAATTCTATTTCTGCTTAAGACAAGATGAACAGGAATGTATTTAAATTTCAGAAAGGGGAATGGAGATTAGATAATAAAATCTCTTGAGTGTGTGGGATGTCGAAGTGGGTTATCAGGGGAATCCGCAGAAGCTTTCCAGTAGCTAGGGTGACAAAGAGCTCCTAACATAAGCATGGATCTTAACTTGGCTGGCGTTCCTTTGTAAGGCATGGCAATTAGCACAGGAGCAAGCACACTCTTCTCTTTGTCTGGATTAAGAAATATCTGCAATTTTAACCAAATGCAATGTTCTCATTGCTGCATATTTGGATATTGCAGAGTTGTCCCTGAGATCAGGTTGCTTGCATCCAGCTAGTTACCTGGGCATCATTTTTGAGAGTGGTGGGTATAGCTGCTGCCAGATGGGTAGTGACTCAGTGAGGAGGGTGCAGGGGAGGAGGGGACTCTAGCAGCTGCTATGAAAAATACCGTGTACAACCTAACAAAATAACGTGTTTTATAATTTGTTGTTTGAGAAGTGGTTGTGGTTTGAGAGTGGTTGATTGCCTCTTTACTTTCACAGAGCCTTGAGGTTTACCTGGTCTGCCTTTTATTTTTATTTTTCTGTTATTCTTCCTGTTATTTACAAATGTAACTTCATCAGAACATTTTCTGGTAAAATTTTTTTTTTTTCTTTTTTACTTTGAGGGTTGGGGTGTGGTGGTGAGCAGGAAAGCTTTTGTTTTTGCAATGAAAGGATTACAGAGCTTGATTCACCCATGCAAAGTTCCCTTTAGGTGTGTGTGTCACTGTGTATTATGAACCAGTGCTGCAGGGAGAAAGCAGTCCTAGCTGTGCCACGAAACTGAGTTGGATTTATGTTTAGCTGCAGAGTCACACTCAAGAAAATAAAGTTGTCATTTACTGCTTTGTACTGGAAGTGTGGCCATTCCTTGCCCTTTCTGGTTTTGAATTTGGAAGGACAGCACTGTGCAACATTTACTTATTTGGCCAGGACATTCTGATCCCAAGATTCTAAAGGCAGTATCATGCAGGAGTAAAGAATATGGGTTTGGGAGTGAAACACTGGGTCCAGATGTGTGTGAGTAACTTTGGCCAAACTAGTTAATCTCTCTTAACTTCAGCTTCCTTATTTGTAAAATGAGAATGATGCTTGTGTTTCTCCAAGGACTGCTGTGATGATTAAATGAACAAATGTAAGCAAAGAGCTCCTGTCACTGCCGTAATTATTATCACTGTTACTACTATTCAGAGAAAGTCTGGGACGATCATTAGGTGGAAAAGTGAGAAAAGACATTTTAGAAGAGACTTGGGCTGAGCAAAGGCAAGACAGCTCAGCCTGCTCCTCCTGCAGAATCTAGTGAAAGTCCTGTGCAAGTGTGGTGGCACAGCCCTGTGCGTGCTCTGTCGCATAAGTCATGTCTGACTCTGCAACCCCATGGACAGTAGTTCCCCAGGCTGCTCAGTCCATGAGATTCTCCAGACAAGAATACTAGAGGGGGTTGCCATTTCCTTCTTCATCCACAGCACAGACTAGAAAATAAATCTTGCTTTATGGAATGTTCACCTAAAATTTATCTTATCACATACCAACCAGATCCTTGTAAGGCCCATGGAATAAGCTCGGTGAATCATCCCAAGTTCAAAGTCCCATTTACAAGACTGCTCCTCTGGTGGCCTAGAAGTTAAAGAATTTGCCTGGAATGCAAGAGACCTGTGTTCGATCCCTGGCTTTGGAAGCTCTCCTGGAGAAGGGAATGAAAAGCCACTTGAGTATTCCTTTGAACAGGAATGTATTTAAATTTCAGAAAGGGGAATGGAGATTAGATAATAAAATCTCTTGAGTGTGTGGGATGTCGAAGTGGGTTATCAGGGGAATCCGCAGAAGCTTTCCAGTAGCTAGGGTGACAAAGAGCTCCTAACATAAGCATGGATCTTAACTTGGCTGGCGTTCCTTTGTAAGGCATGGCAATTAGCACAGGAGCAAGCACACTCTTCTCTTTGTCTGGATTAAGAAATATCTGCAATTTTAACCAAATGCAATGTTCTCATTGCTGCATATTTGGATATTGCAGAGTTGTCCCTGAGATCAGGTTGCTTGCATCCAGCTAGTTACCTGGGCATCATTTTTGAGAGTGGTGGGTATAGCTGCTGCCAGATGGGTAGTGACTCAGTGAGGAGGGTGCAGGGGAGGAGGGGACTCTAGCAGCTGCTATGAAAAATACCGTGTACAACCTAACAAAATAACGTGTTTTATAATTTGTTGTTTGAGAAGTGGTTGTGGTTTGAGAGTGGTTGATTGCCTCTTTACTTTCACAGAGCCTTGAGGTTTACCTGGTCTGCCTTTTATTTTTATTTTTCTGTTATTCTTCCTGTTATTTACAAATGTAACTTCATCAGAACATTTTCTGGTAAAATTTTTTTTTTTCTTTTTTTCTTTGAGGGTTGGGGTGTGGTGGTGAGCAGGAAAGCTTTTGTTTTTGCAATGAAAGGATTACAGAGCTTGATTCACCCATGCAAAGTTCCCTTTAGGTGTGTGTGTCACTGTGTATTATGAACCAGTGCTGCAGGGAGAAAGCAGTCCTAGCTGTGCCACGAAACTGAGTTGGATTTATGTTTAGCTGCAGAGTCACACTCAAGAAAATAAAGTTGTCATTTACTGCTTTGTACTGGAAGTGTGGCCATTCCTTGCCCTTTCTGGTTTTGAATTTGGAAGGACAGCACTGTGCAACATTTACTTATTTGCCAGGACATTCTGATCCCAAGATTCTAAAGGCAGTATCATGCAGGAGTAAAGAATATGGGTTTGGGAGTGAAACACTGGGTCCAGATGTGTGTGAGTAACTTTGGCCAAACTAGTTAATCTCTCTTAACTTCAGCTTCCTTATTTGTAAAATGAGAATGATGCTTGTGTTTCTCCAAGGACTGCTGTGATGATTAAATGAACAAATGTAAGCAAAGAGCTCCTGTCACTGCCGTAATTATTATCACTGTTACTACTATTCAGAGAAAGTCTGGGACGATCATTAGGTGCAAAAGTGAGAAAAGACATTTTAGAAGAGACTTGGGCTGAGCAAAGGCAAGACAGCTCAGCCTGCTCCTCCTGCAGAATCTAGTGAAAGTCCTGTGCAAGTGTGGTGGCACAGCCCTGTGCGTGCTCTGTCGCATAAGTCATGTCTGACTCTGCAACCCCATGGACAGTAGTTCCCCAGGCTGCTCAGTCCATGAGATTCTCCAGACAAGAATACTAGAGGGGGTTGCCATTTCCTTCTTCATCCACAGCACAGACTAGAAAATAAATCTTGCTTTATGGAATGTTCACCTAAAATTTATCTTATCACATACCAACCAGATCCTTGTAAGGCCCATGGAATAAGCTCGGTGAATCATCCCAAGTTCAAAGTCCCATTTACAAGACTGCTCCTCTGGTGGCCTAGAAGTTAAAGAATTTGCCTGGAATGCAAGAGACCTGTGTTCGATCCCTGGCTTTGGAAGCTCTCCTGGAGAAGGGAATGAAAAGCCACTTGAGTATTCCTGCCAAGAGAATTCCATGGACAGAGGACCTGGCAGGTTACAGTCCATGGCATTCCAAAGAGTTGGACACAGCTGAGCAATTAACTTCTTCCTTACCTGTGTCCAACCTCAACAGGCAGTGAACATTGATACTGTTGAGAGAGCAATAAAAATCCTTAAATATATTGTTTTTAACTAAAATATTTTCAAATGTCCAAATATTCACAGGAGTAGTTATACAAAGTAATAAACAGTGGAAAATTATCAGCTGTCTAGCTGATACATTTTGAGACTTGAAGGGAGTATTTAAAAAAAAAAAAAAAAGAGCTAGAAAGAGAAATAGGCTTCAAAGGATCTGTGATCCAGAACTGGGTTTCCTACAATAAAAAAAAATTAAAGTAATGCAAAATTGACTGTGAAAAGAATAACACTTAGTAAATGAAAGCTTTTCTTTTTTCCCATGTATCAAATCAAATGCATTTCATAAAGGAACAGGAACCTCTTAAATACGATGAAGCCGCCTTTTAAGCATTTACTCTAGGGACTAACAAAAATCAATTGCCTCCTCAAGGTAGATCTTTAATAAAAGATGGAATCAAAATGGTATTGGAAGCTGCATCCACATTATGCAGAAGTGGCCCCTTAAGACAGCTGATTGCCCACCATGCAGCATCTTTAGTACAGATGCCATTGTCTTTTTTAAAGGAGACTGTTTGATTGAGGAATGCCATGTTGAATACAAAGGCCTATTCCTTCATCTGTTTACTTATTAATGAACAGATTCATTATCTTAAATAATGGAGAGAAAGAATATTTCCAAGCTTTGTAATAACATGAGGGAGTGTATTTATGGGTACTTCACAAGAGAACTCCACTTGGCTGATGTTGCTTAATTAATCTTTACAGTTGGCCCTTAAGGATGATGCAGTTTTAATGTCCCCCAATCTGTAGATCTAATAACTAAGGAACATAGACGATAAATTGTGTTTGCCCTGAATAGCTGTTTTAAAGACGTCTCTACAGTGCTGATAATGAAGCCCATTCTAAGCTTTGCACACAAGGGCACTTTGACTCTGAGCTTCCTGTACGGGATGCCTGGAGGCTGTTGAAACAGGGAAAATTTGTTAGAAATGCTCAGGTCGTCCCAGTTCTTGAAGGAGCAACACAGTCTGTGCCATCCCTTAGGGACCTACTAGGGTCTTTTCTCTTTCCTAAATGTTGGGATTTGGGAGGGTTGGGGATGTGTGCAGTAAAGTACACAGTGATAATTCCTACTGTGGGAGAGAAGGATTAAAACTCAGTCATATATCACTTGATCCACTTGGATGGGGCAATGAAACAGTGAAAGCTGAATGGCCATAATGATGATGACAATGGCAATGAGAGCAATGTTAATGACCTATTTTATAAATGCTACTCTGCATATTAAAAAGCAGAGACATTACTTGGCCGACAAATGGTTTTTCCAGTAGTCATATGTGGATGTGAGAGTTGGACCATAAAGAAAGCTGAGCACCAAAGAATTGATGCTTCTGAATGGTGGTGTTAGACAAGACTCTTGAGAATCCCTTGGACTGCAAGGCGATCAAACTAGTCAGTTCTGAATATTCACTGGAAGGACTGATGCTGAAGCTGAAGCTCCAATACTTTGGCCACCTGATGCGAAGAGCTGACTCATTTGAAAAGACCCTGATGCTGGGAAAGATTGAGGGCAGGAGGAAAAGGAGACAACAGAGGATGAGGTGGTTAGATAGCATCACTAACATGAGTCTGAGCAAGGTCCAGGAGTTGGTGATGGACAGGGAAGCCTGGTGTGCTGCAGTCCATGGTGTTGCAAAGAGCTGGACATTACTGAGCTACTGAACTGACTCTCTGCAGACCCAGACCAAATAAACACAATACGCTATGAGGCTGATATTTATGTTGTACCAAGTTTACAGGGAAAAAAATCTGACTTCTGTTAATAAGGAAAAATGTGGAAAAATCAGAGCTTCATAGGGGTCATCTTTTGCTTTTTTTAATTGAAGTATAGTTTTTTATAATATTAGTTGCAGGTGTACAACATGGTCAGTATTTCTACAGGTTATATTCCACTAAAAGGTTTTAAAACACAATGGCTATAATTCCCTGTGCTGTACAGTATGTCCTTCTTGTCGCTCATCTATTTTTCACATAGTAGTTTATATCTCTTAATCCCATACCCCTATCTTGCTCCTCCTCCTCCCTTCCTCTGCCCCACTGGTAACCACTAGTTTATGTCCTATTAATGTATCTGTGAGTCTCTTTCCATTTTGCTATATACGTTCATTTTTAAAAAAAATTCCCTTGTAAGTAATATCATCCAGTACTTACCTTTCTCTCTTACTTCATTAAGCATAAGATTCTCCAGGTCTATCTACCTTGCTGCATATGGCAGAATTTTCTCCTTTTCTATGGCTGAGTGATGTACTGTTGTGTATGTGTATGTGTGTTTGTGTGTGTGTATTAAAATGTATATATATGTATATATATATGTCACATTTTCTGTGGCCATTTGTTGTTGGACACTTGGGTTGCTTCCACATGATCCAGTTAGTTTTCAGTGTAAATTGTTCCACAGTAGCTGTGTTTTTGATATGTTCATGGGGGAGAATGAGTGTCGTGTTTTCTCACTCTGCCATTTTGAACATCTCCTTCGGGGAGTCATTTTTTTCTGGTACAGAATATGGCAACTCACTCTACAACGTTCCATTGGCCTCTTTACAAGTCACCTCAGTTTTTGATCCGAGAATTTCTTTGAGGTACTACGCTCAGGGATTGGCCTGGGGACTGAGTAAGTGCGTGCTTAGCCGCTCAGCCCTGTCTGACCTTGCAATCCTATGGCCTGCAGCCCACTGGGCTCCTGTGTCTCTGAGGATAGGGAGGTGAAAATGGCCCAGCGTTTGTCATTAAAAAATTCATTCCAACCTGGGCTACCAAATCAAATTCTTTCAGGGCAGCCATGCAGTATGACATCAATCAGTGTGACAGGCCAACTGGAAATGTTCAAATTAAAAAGCATTAACAAAAACTTCTGTCACGTGAGCGGAACCTCTCTCTGGGTTGGATTAGCTTTAGCATTACTTTGCAACTCAAGGCTAGCTATATTCTGATTTCTTAACCAGTATTATGTTTTGTGTGAGATTTTTTCATATTAAAATCAACATATAGGGTCTTTACCTCTGTGTTATGGAAACTGATATGAAGGCTTAAGGATTGCTGGTGGCCCTGCTCTGCTTTGAAGGATGCCACTGTCATAGACTGGCATGGGCACACAGAGAGAAGCAGAGACAAGAGAGAGGGTTGTGGAAAGTCCAAATGACATTCCACCCCTAGTTCTAATCCTCCCTAAGGTCCAGTGGTACCGTTCCTACAATTTGTTCAACGATTTCTTCAGTTACAGAAAATGATACTCGAGAATATCCTTCCAAGTTATTTCCCTTTCTCTTTTAGCCAGAGGTAGGTTAAGGGATTTCTACCCCTTAAAACTAAAAGGGACTTGAGTAGTTCATTGGGTTGCCTGTGAACCCAGGAAGGGAGGTGAAGGAGGTAGAAAGTCAATGATGAAAGAGTGGAATCCATCCAGAGAGCACACAGCTGGATAAAGCATCTATGCTCATAAGCTTAAACACAGAGACATGAATACTCAAAACCAGACAGTTAAGTCAAAATTAAAAGGCAAAAGGATACTGTGGGAATTGAAGAAAATTTTTGATAAGAAAAAAAAATTCAATTACTATTTGAAACTGAAGTCAAAGTCATAATTAACGTGCTTTGGCCTGAAAGCTGTTGGGAAATGGATTGTGGTGTTTCTCAGTGGGTCAAAGACAGGGCTCTTAAAGGAAGGGAAGCTGGAGCTAGTTTTTAAAAGGAAGAGATGCTGGAGGTACTGGGACAGTCTATAAAGTTGACTCACTTTTTAATTTTTAAATTAATTTTTATTGGAGTATAGTTTATTAATAGACAAGGTGTGTTAGTTTCCACTGTACAGCAAAATGAACCAGATTCTTTTCCCATATAGGTCATTACAGAGTACTGAGTAGAGTTCCCTGTGCTCCACAGTAGGTTCTTATTAGTTACCTGTTTTATATATGATAGTATGTGGACTCACTTCTTTAGATTGTCTCCAGAACTTGCTCTGGCTTCTGAGGGGTCCCCTTCTCTCATCGGAATGGACCAGCGTGGCTTTACTGGCCTCATCTTAATCTAGATCTTCTTAGTATTTAGAGAACATAACATCTTCCCTGGTGGCTCAGATGGTAAAGCATCTGCCTGCAACGCAGGAGATCCTGGTTCGATCCCTGGGTCAGGAAGATCCCCTGGAGAAGGAAATGGCAACCCATTCCAGTACTCTTGCCTAGAAAATTCCATGGATGGAGGAGCCTGGTAGGCTACAGTCCATGGGATCACAAAGAGTTGGACACACTGAGTGACTTCACTTCAGGGAACATAAGACATACCCTGAACATATCCTGTTAACGTCCTCCACGCTTTCTATTGCTAGCTGTGTTCTTTAAAAAAATCTCTATTGAGATATAATTCACGTGCTAAGCAATTCACCATTCAAAGTATATAGCTCAGTATATAGGCTTTTATTGTATTCACAGAGTTGTATAACCACAACCACAATCTATTGTAAAATATCATCACTAACTCTAAAAGAAGTCCTGTTCCTGTGTTAGCAGTTACTCCTCATTTCTCGCTCCGTGTCCCACTCCCTAGGCCTTGGGTTTCTACCTCATTAGATTTGCCTATTCTAGACCTTTCACATAAATGGGATCATATTATACAAAATGGGATCATTTTGTGCTTGACTTCTTCCACTAGCATGGTGTTTTCAAGGACCATCTGTATTGTAGATACATGAGAAAAAATCACTGTTATTGCCAAATAATAACCCATTATATGGAGAAGGCAATGGTACCCCACTCCAGTACTCTTGCCTGAAAAATCCCACGGATGGAGAAGCCTGGTAGGCTGCAGTCCATGGGGTCGCAAAGAGTTGGACACGACTGAGCGAATTCACTTTCACTTTTCACTGTCATGCATTGGAGAAGGAACTGGCAACTCACTCCAGTGTTCTTGCCTGGAGAATCCCAGGGATCAAGGAGCCTGGTGGGCTGCCGTCTATGCACAATCGGACACGACTGAAGTGACTTAGCAGTAGCAGCAGCCCATTATATGGATATACCACATTTTATTTTTCTGTTCATCAGCTGATGGATATTTGAATTGTTTCCACATTTTGGCTATTAAGAATAACAGTGTTGTGAACATTCCATGTACAACTTTTTGTGTAAATATACATTTTCATTTCTCTTGCATATATACCTAGGAATGAATTTGTTGGGTAATGTGGAAACTTTATATTTAACATTTTGAGGAATTTCCAAACTGTTTTATAAAGAAGCCACTTCATTTTACATTACCAGTAGTAAAGTATGAAGGTTCCAGTTTTGCTGTAATCTCAGCAGCTCTTGTTTTATGACATGTGTTTTTAACTATAGATATCCTAATGGTTATGAAGGTGTATCTCATTGTGGTTTTTGTTTGTATTTCCCTTGTGGCTAATAATATTGAGCATCTTTTTATGTACTTATGGCCATTTGAATATCTTCTTTGTAGAGATATCTATTTAGATTCCTTGTCCATTTATAAATTGGATGGTCTTTTTATTGGGTTCTTTATATTTTCTATTACGTCTCATCAGTTATATTATCTAGAAATATTTTCTCCCATTTTATAGATTATCTTTTCATTTTCTATACTTTAAAGTCCAAATGCTTTTAATTTTGAAGATGCCTAATTTGTTTTTTTCTTTTGCTGCTTGTGCTTTTGGTGTTGGATCCAAGAACTATGGATATTGATTTGTTCCTACACAGTTTTTTTAAAAACACAATTTTCTTTTCCATGGAATAGTCTTGGCACCCTTGTTGAAAAAGAACTACCCATAAGTGCAAGTGGTTATATCTAGACTTTTAGTTCTAGTCTATTGATCTTTAAGTCCATTTTTATGCCAATACTACACTCCCTTGATCTCTTTAGCTTTGTCATAAGATTTGAAATTAGAAACTGTGTATCTTCTGACTTCTTCAGTGCTGTTTTGGATATTCTGGGCCCCTTACATTTCCATATAAATTTCAGGATCAGTTTATAAATTTTTACAAGGCAGTCACCTAGGATTTTGATTGTGATCACATTAAATTATTTTACTCACTGATTGAATTTTGACAGTATTTGATAGTGATTTGCATTAAATCACTTTGGGGAGTAATGCCATATTAACAACATTAATTTTTTATTTTTTATTTTAATTGGAGGCTAATTACTTTATAATTGTGGTGGGCTTTGCCATACATTGACATAAATCAGCCGCAAGTGTACATGTGTCCCCTCATCCTGAACCCCCCTCCTGCCTACTTCCCCATCCCATCCCTCTGGGTTGTCCCAGTGCACTGACTTGGAGTGCCCTCTTTCATGCACTGAACTTGGACTGATCATCTATTTTCACATGTGGTAATATATAAGTATCAATGCTATTCTCTCAAATCATCCCACCCTCACCTTCTCCCACAGAGTCCCAAAGTCTGTTCTTTATATCTGTGTCTTTTGCTGTCTCTCACATAGGGTCATTGTTACCATCTTTCTAAATTCTGTATATATGTGTTAATATACTATATTGGTATTTTTCTTTCTGACTTCCTTCACTCTGTATAATAGGCTCCAATTTCATCTACCTCATTAGAACTGACTCAAATGCATTCTTCTTAATAGCTGAGTAATATTCCATTGTGTATATATCCATCTGCTGATGGACATCTAGGTTGCTTCCATGTCCTAGCTATAGTAAACAAAATACCATTAATCTTAATATGTTTTCAGATTAATAAATATTGGAATATCTTTCTACTTATTTACCTCTTTAATTTCTTTCAACAATTTTTGTTTTTGTTTTCAGAGTATAAGTTTTATACTTCTGTTCTCTATTATTAAATATTTTATTCTTTTTGATGCTAATAAAAATTGTTTTCTTAATTCTAATTTTGGATAGTTCGCTACCAGTGTCTAGAAATAAAATTTATTTTTGTATATTGCTCTTGTATGCTGCAACTTTGCCGAATCTGCTGATTAGTTTTAATGGTATTTTTGTTGACACCTTAGGGTTTTCTATATACAAAATCATGTCATTTGAAAATAGATATACTTTTATTTCTTTTTCTCTAATATCAATATTTTTTACTTCATTTTCTTGCCTGTCCTGGCTAGACTCTCCAGTATGATATTGTCTAAAAGTAGTGAGAGTATTTGCCTTTCCTGATCTTAAGGGGAAAACTTTTAGTCAGTGACCATGGAGTATGATGTAGCTATGGATGTTTTATAGATGCCTTTTATCAGGTTGAGGAAGTTCACTTTTATTTCTGTTTTGTTGAATGTTTTATTATGAAAGAGCGTGAGATTTTTTGAAAAGCTGATCATACGTGATTTGTCTTTTAATCAGTTAGTATGGTATATCATATTAATTTGTCTACTTGTTTTCTTGAATACCTGAGAACATTTACTTTTGGGTACTCAATGTATGCACTCTGGAAGCAGATATTAAGATCAAATTTGGAGTGCAAGAGATTTATTAGGGATCAACACCTATGAAAGAATTGGGAGAAAGCAAGATTGAACAAGGGGAAAAGGTTAAAAACTGCCATATATGTCTGACAAAGTCTTAGCCAAGCCTGTAGGCAAGTCTGAAATAGATATTTCCCTTTGAGTTCTCCTGTAGTGGGTCAAAGTGGCTGGGCTTTTTGCCCCATCTTGCTCAGGATGCTGATGTTAGCTTCTCTATGAAGAGTGTGCCCCAGGGCCAGGTAGCTCTCCATGGCTGAAGAGACTCTGAAGGTACTAACAGCTGGAGGTTGTTTGCAGATCACTTGGGCAATAAATCCTGCCTGGAAGGTGACTGGGCTGTGTATTAGCGTATCAACCATACTCACTCATAGAAATCTTAGATTCTGACTCAAGGTTTGTTGCTGTTATCAGAAGTTTGAATTGCAGAGTAGATCAGAAGTGTGTGTATGGCTAGCCTTCATATACTTTCATTAGAGTTGTCCACAGTAGGCCAGTAGTCACAAATCCCCAAGCAGGTGCCCACACTCCTTGAACTACATGGCACACACAAAAGTCTATACCCATAGTGTTCAGAGGCTTTGGTGACTAATTTAAATGTTATCTCATGAAGAACAGGACTTGTGCAAATTTGGACACATTCAAGAATAAGTCAGTTCAGTTCAGTCGCTCAGTCGTGTCTGACTCTTTGTAACCCCATGAACTGCTGCATGCCAGGCCTCCCTGTCCATCACCAACTCCCAGAGTCCACCCAAACTCATGTCCATTGAGTCAGTGATGCCATCCAACCATCTCATCCTCTGTTGTCTCCTTCTCCTCCTGCCCTCAATCTTTCCCAGCATCAGGGTCTTTTTAAATGAGTCAGCTCTTCGCATGAGTTGGCCAAAGTATTGGAGTTTCAGCTTCAACATCAGTCCTTCCAATGAACACCTCCTTTAAAGAGGATGGACTGATTGGATTTCCTTGTGGTCCAAGGGACTCTCAAGAGTCTTCTCCAATACCACAGTTTAAAAGCATCAATTCTTTGGTGCTCAGCTTTCTTCACAATTCAGCTCTCACATCCATACATGATTACTGGAAAAACCATAGCCTTGACTAGACAGACCTTTGTTGGCAAAGTAATGTCTCTGCTTTTCAATATGCTATCTAGGTTGATCATAACTTTCCTTCCAAGGAGTAAGTGTCTTTTAATTTCATGGTTGAAGTCATCATCTGCAGTGATTTTGGAGCCCAGAAAAATAAAGTCAGCCACTGTTTCCACATTTAAGAATAGGTTCCTCTTATTTATGATGACAGAAAAATCTTAGAAAATCTGGTAAGTGAAGTTTCACTGGCACACCCTTCATTTGAGAAGGGAAGTTTTAATTGAAAATATAATTTAATATTCCTGTTTTTTTTTAATGTTTTTTTGTCATACTGTTGGTCTTTTCTTATCCTTATCTTTATTTTCCTATTAAAAGTCTCATACATGTAACTCAGGAGACCCAGAATCACAAAAACTATTAGGAAAAAAAAAGAAAAAAAAGGAAACGAGATTAAAAACTCACATCTGTTTCTATCACAAGAAGTCTTGCTTGTAAATCTAGAATAAATATTTGTTCTGCTCCAGGTTTCACTTTTATTTACTCTGGCTTTGTGACTCCAGGTCTCTTTCCAATGGTCCTCTAAAATCCACTTAGACTGGGTTGAATTTACTTGTTCTTTGTTCTCAGAAAATGTGACATAATGAACAGAAAGCCACATTTACACTAATGTGGAGTGTCAATACATGTTATGTAAATAATCCTCTAAGGTCTTACTTACTGGATTGTCTGGGAAGTGGAGAGAGGGAAATTAACCCAGCAGTGTTCCTGAACATTGACTCTAATCTATTCTCCAAGTAAGAGGAACTCTTTGGTACTATTTTTATCAGAATTGTCTAGTTACTGTTCTCTGAGGTAAATCATTCTTCCACAAATGAAATGATTTGTCATTCCTTTTATCTGAAATTTGACTCATCAATATCAGAGTCTGATTCATCTCTGTCTCTGAGAGGCTGACATTAAGCAGAGAGCGCAGCTTATGGCCAAGTCTTTGTCAACTCTGAGTATTTGCCTGGGGATACATATGCCTGGCTTTTCAAGTAAGCCTCAGAAGAGGATCCTTACTGGTAACATTTGAAATGAGAACTGAGCGTCTAAAGTTCCCTGCCTTCAATCCTCCTGTCCCAAACCCCATGGAAATGATTAATGAAATTTAGAGATGACAAGAAACTTCAAGGAATTGCTGCTGGAATACTGCTGATGCAGCTAGATAAAGAAGGTGACTTTGAGGACCAATCAAGCATTGATTTGCTTGTGAAATTCCTATCTGTTCTCCGCTTGTGGGAATCAGATAGGCCTCGGGGTAGGTGAGTGAAACAGCCAGGAGGAAAAAGTAAGGAGTGAAAAGAATCCAAATATCTATGTCTTGCTTATCACTCACTTTTTTTTTTTTTTATGAAACTCAGCATTTTCTTCTATAATGAGCTACTGCTAATTTTCACAATGATTATATCAGACCATCTTAAGTAATCCTGCATATGCTGCTCAGTCATGTCCAGCTCTTTGTGACCCTATGGGCTGTAGTCCACCAGACTTCTCTATCCACGGGATTCTCCAGACAAGAATACTGGAGTGGTTTGCCAGTTCCTTCTCCAAGGGATCTTCCCAATCCAGGGACTGAACCCATGTCTCCTGCATCTCCTTGCATTGGCAGGTGCATTCTTTACCTTGGAGCCACCTGGGAAGTCTTCTTAAGTAATCAGCAATACACTTTTCCATTGTTGAATTCTATGTGAGCAAAAAGACACTTCATATTACTCTCACCAAGCAAAATGCTTTGAGAAAGTATAGCAAGGATTACCAGAGAAGAATGAGAGGCAACCCACTCCAGTACTCTTGCCTGGAAAGTCCCATGGATGGAGGAGCCTGGTAGGCTGCAGTCCATGGGGTCGCTAAGAGTTGGACACAACTGAGCGACTTCACTTTCACTTTTCATTTTCATTTATTGGAGAAGGAACTGGCAACCCACTCCAGTGTTCTTGCCTGGAGAATCCCAGGGACGGGGGAGGCTGGTGAGCTGCCGTCTATGGCAGAAAGTCGACACAACTGAAGCGACTTAGCAGCAGCAGCAGCAGCAGCAGCAGCAAGGGTTACATGGGAAATAGCTGCAGTGATATTTCTGCTGTCACTTATAGTAATCAAACATGTGTAACCTGCTTAGCCTTTTATCATTTCTTCTCTAGAAATGTCTTTATATTGAAATTTTAAGTTTTATAGGAAAGTCGTAGTGTGAACACAAAAGAACTGCTGGACTTTGCTGTGCTAGCTTACTGATCCCTTAGTGTTAGTACTCAGCTGATGAACAAATACTTTGACATCCTACAATGATTCCAAATGGTGAACATTTAAAACCCACAGGGATCTGCCTTTCCTGGAAAGCAGCATAGATCTTTGATTCCTAGTAAACTAAATTGTAAGAGCCAGGCATTAACATTTATTGATTACTTAGTATTTGTCAGGCATTGTGCTAATGTGCTTTATATCTATCATCTCTTCAATCTTTTCAACAACCAAATGAAAAAGTTCTTATTCCTGCTTTACAGGTGATTAAACTGAGGCTTAAAAAGTCAATGGACTTGCCAAGAACAGTGAACAATGGAGCTGAAACATAGATATAAAGAAAGAATATCACTATTTTTGTTAACCAAATTATTATTAAGTATATTAGCTTAATTACATATGTTTTGAAAGGTAGTATTAGTATTTTCATGATTATGTTTACTGTGGAATGATCAGAAAAACATTAAGAAAATAAAAATCACTGTGTTCTCATAGAGGAGATAAATAATTTTCCCTCTACCTTTTTAGGGTCTTGACTGAGACCCCTCCTCCCCATAATGAAAGACAAATTAACAGAAGAAAAAACAAGCAGAAGTTTAATAACACCTCCTATCTACATGGAGATATGCAAGAGAACTGAGTAATTGCCTGAAATGGCCCACGCCATTACCTTAAATACCATTTTCAGCTTAAGACAAAAGAAAGAGGTTGGGGTGGGTTGGGGGCTGCTAAAGGGGAGAGGGTTTACCAGGAAAGGCACAGTAACAAGTGAGAGGTGTGTGGTGGGCATGTAGATCTAAGTCCTTGTCTCTCCATTGATAAGAGTCTCTAGAGAGTTACCCACCTTTCTCTTGCTAGTCTTGAGAGGGAGGAATCCTTGCAACTGGATTCCCTTATGAATGTAAAAGTCTCATACAGAAGGTAACTTCTCTTCAATTTTTAGAGGTTTTCCCATGTCTGCTGTTGCTTAAACCTTAGCAGCCTAAAATAATTCTTCTATCAAAGAAATGTGTTTGGGGTGGCAAATTCAGTTCTCTTTCTCTCTCCTCTAATGCTCACCATTATCATTCATAATGTACACATGAAGTACAAAGTTGGAATAATAATGGACCTTATATAGCCTGTTTTTTCATATGAAAATGTGTGAAAAACTTTCCATATCATTTGTTTTCTTCTAGAACAGTATTTTAAGTATTTAAAACATGGTGTTATGTTCCAGATAAGGAACCTATGATTTAGTCAGCCAGTTTCTTATTTTTGACCTAAGTGGTTCCTAATATTCCATTATTATGTGTATTACAATGATGCTTCCTATTAAGCAGTCTGTTTGATACATATTTCTAAACTGCCCTTGGGGAAGATAGTTCGTAAGATGTATTAGCTTGCTGAGGATGCTACATAGCAAGGTGCCACCAACTGGATATTTTAGAACAGGAAAAATGTATTATCTTACAGTACTGGAGACTGGAAGTCCTAAATTAAGGTGTTGGCAGATCCATGCTCACTCTGAAACCTATAGACGAAGAGTCCTTTCTTGACTGTTCCAGCTTCTGGTAACCCAGGACATTTCTTGACTTGTGGCTGCGTAATTCTCCCTGTGTCTCCCTGTATCTCTTCACACGGTCTTCCCTCGGTGTGCAACTGTGTCCAGATTTCCTCTTTTATAAGGACAGCAGTCATTGAATTAGGGCCCATCCTAATGACTTCATCTTAATTTGGTTAAATCTACAGAGATCCTCTTTCCAAATAAGGTCATGTTCTGAGGAAATGGTGGTTAAGACTTGACTCAGCTTTTTAGTGGAAAGTGAAAGTCACTCAGTCATGTCTGACTCTCTGTGACCCCATGGACTATAGAGTCCATGGAATTCTCCAGGCCAGAACACTGGGGTGGGTAGCTGTTCCCTTCTCCAGGGGATTTTCTTAACCCAGGGATCGAACCCAGGTCTCCTGCATTGCAGGCAGATTCTTTACCAGCTGAGCCATAAGGGAAGAGCCCGGGGAGACATAGTTCAACCCATCACACAAGGTGTACAATCTTTATGAGTGTGATGTAGGAGTCCTTATTTTCCTGCATGCTTACCAGGACTGGGCAAAATTTAACAAATAAAAAGAGATTTCATGTTTGCCAGTTTAAAAGATGAAAAATGATGTGTGTGTATGCTTTGATTTGAGTGTGCATTTTCTTATGGGTTGTTACACTCATGTTCAGCTACCCGCAACCCACCACAATCTGGCTTCCACTCCTACCACTCCTCTGTATCTGCTCTTTCTAGAATGCTGGTGGCCTCCTTCCCACTGAATTCAGTGTACATTTCAGTTTTTATTTTCCTTGCTCTGGTAAATAGTAATGCATATTTATGTCCCAGCTTTCCATCTTGAAATATATTCTAAGTCTGCTTTGCACGGCAGCGCCTCTCTTGTTTTCTTCCGTTTGCTTTGGCTTCTCCTTCTCGGCTCCACCTGCTTCTTTCTCTCTCCCATCCCCTAAATTCTGGAGCTCTTTATGGTTGTGTACTACGCCTATTTCTTCCTTTATAAAATTTTCACTCTCACTCCCTAGATGATCACCTGTACATGGCAGGTAAGTTACTACACATGTTAATGACATATGTAGGAGTCAGAAGTTAGCTACTCCTGAACTTCTGGCATCTTCATCCAACACAATGTATTCTCTCTTGCCTCCAGGCCTACACTTTTTGTTGTTTTTAGTCTGTAAGTTGTGTCCAACTCTTTGCAACCCTATGCGCTACAGGCTTCCAGGCTCCTCTGTCCATGGAATTCTCCAGGCAAGAATTCTGGAGTGGGTAGCCATTCCCTTCTTCTGGAAATCTTCTTGACTCAGGGATTGAACCCGCATCTTCTGCACTGACAGGCAGATTCTTTACCAAAGCCCCTTGGTCTGCATACCTGCTCCTTAAAACTGCAATACAGTTATGTGTTTCAGTTTTCACTTTGCTGAAGTCTACTTTATTTTTCTTTCAGGTCCTGCTTAAAACCTTACTTCCTTTAGGAAGTCTTTTGCTGTTTCCCATCCTCCAGATATTATGTGTCCCTACTTCCCTGTATCAGCACATGCTATTTTTACATTGTGAGTGTCATATCTATCTTGCTTACCATCCCTGCTGTATTTTTAGTGCCTAGCTGGTACTTCATTCACATATACTAAATTCTCAAAATAAATTTGTTGAGTTGAAAAAAAAAATCAATATGGTCCTTTATCAAATAAAGCATCCTTGCTTGGTCCAGCCCTACCTCTTGAAATTCATCCTGCCTCTCTCTCTCTTTTCTGTGATCCATGCACACTAGCCTCTCAGTTCTGCCAAGGGACCCTGTTCCATCATGCTTTAGGAACAATGCCTGTGCTGTACCCTCTCCTTGGAGTGAATTCCTGTGCCTAGACCTCTCCTTCAGATCTCAGCCCAGAAGTTACTTCTGCAGGGAAGCTTTTCTTGATTCTCCCTTTTATAGATTAAATGTCTATGAAGCCTCTCCATTCCTATGTTGAAACTTTAAACTCTGGTGATTGGGTGTGGTAATTAGGTTTTGACAAGTTGTAGGGGTGGGGCCCATGATGGGATTAGAAGAGGAAGAAACCAAGCTGTCTTTCTCTCTGCTTCACGTGAATACAGCCATCTGCAATCAGGAAGAGAGGCTTCACCAGACACTGAATTGATCTTGAACTCTCAGCCTCCAGAATGTGAGGATAAAATGTGTTATGTAAGCCACCTAGTCTGTGATAATTTGTTATGGTTTATGGCGGTCTAAGACACACCCCATTCCCCTCTCCCAGTCAAACTCTCATGTTATATTTTCTTCAAAAACACTTATATTAGAGCCATTATCTCAATATTTATACATTCATTAGAGGGTATATTTAATTAATGTCCATCTTACTAATAGACTACCTTCCATAAGAATTATCTATCTTGACTTATCATTGTATTCCCATTCAACCACCCATAAATATTTGTTGAATGAAAAAAAAAAAGAATGATGAATAAATGAATGAATTTCTCTCCTTTTATCCTCTGAGTTTCTTCCTTTTTCTCTCCCTTTCTTCTTTTCTGTACTCTTCACTGTACTAGCTAGGGCAGCTTACTATAAAAACATGAGTACCAAAGTGTTTGTCTACATTAGGATAAGTACATAAGACTCTTAAGATCATCTGGACCTGTCTCCATACCAGACAGGAGTTCACTCACCTTCCCTGAGGCTGGCCTGATAACAGAGTTTTTCAGTCACTGGTAGCTCATGACATTTCAGTTTGTTCTATTTTCAGCAGTTCTGATTGTTTGAAAACTCTCCATATACCAAAACAACAACCATCTTCTTAAATTCCTCCCATTTATCTCATCTCATGGAGAAGGCAATGGCACCCCACTCCAGTACTCTTGCCTGGAAAAATCCCATGGGTGGAGGAGCCTGGTAGGCTGCAGTCCATGAGGTCGTGAAGAGTCGGACATGACTGAGCAAGTTCACTTTCACTTTTCACTTTCATGCATTGGAGAAGGAAATGGCAACCCACTCCAATGTTCTTGCCTGGAGAATCTGAGGGACGGCGGAGCCCTCTGCAGCAATACATGGCAAAATTATTCTCTCTTTGGAGTGACTCCTTTCCGGTAATTATGGGCAGGTATTAGGGATTCTCCTCCCCTGCCCAGGACTCTGGTCTTAGTTCCATTCCTTTCAACAATCGCCATCCTGTTTGTGTTGGATGGCTCTTCTCTTGCTTCTTTCTCTATCAGCTTCCTTTTCTTGTCCTTCCTTCCTTCTCCCTGATTTTCCTTTCCTCTTCCCTTCCTCTCCCTCCCTCCTCTCATTTTCTGTTTTCTTTCTTTCCCTCCTCCCTCCTTCTTCCTGTTTCCCTGGTCTTTCTGTTTCCCCACTGCTCTTCCTTTCCCTCCTCCCTTTTCTTCTTCTCCTTTCCTCTCCTTCCCTTCCCTTCCCCCACTTCATTTCCTAAATAATACAAAGCAGCTAGGTGATCTCTATTTCTCTTTTTCCGCTTAAATATCTGACCTACTCTGATCATCACAATGAACAGGGAAGGAAGGAGAGAGGGATGTTCCCAGTCATTTCCATGAGTGCCTGTTGTGCTTTCCTCCAAACTAGGTGAAAATGTTAAACAGAATTGAACCAAAACCTGGGAATGCTACTAAAACTTCCCTTTAAGGTAATACTGGTCCATTAATCAACACTCTCAGTTATTAATATGCCATCTCCAAGCCCATGTGGAAAATGTGAACGATAATGTAATCACCAGGAAATCTCAAGCTAGTTTTAATATTTCAGAGAAATCCATTCATTGATTTATTCACTCAACTGAGTACCCACTTAATATGTAGCCCTGACATTTTAAACTGAATATTTTGGTCAAGGCAGCTATAATAGAGCCTTGAAATTTGAAAATGTCAAGCTTCTGTCCACTCAGATGTCACATAATTAGTTTCCTGTCTGTCTGGATACATTTAGGAAATATACCGTAGCCACAGACCAATTTTGTATTCTATCGTAGGTCTATCTGCTTTAACTTTAGAACGTCCATTCATTGACTCATCTGATATGTAAGTGCACTGCTGTGGCGCTGCTTCCATCTTCTTGGCTAAATGAAAGGGATATTGTGATCATCTCCTTTCATTAGATGAGCGATGCTGCTTTTGCATCCCAGAAGACGCTCCAGTCAGGCTCCAGAATGCATGAATGATGGAATCTGTGAATCACTGCCTGTGTTCCTGGATTGTTCACCAAGGGAGAAGTCCTGAACAAAGACTGGATATCAGTGCAGATCATTGTTCCATCTGCAGTAGGTCCTTCATTTAAATCTTGAAGTTTTTCTGAACGTGTGATAGGACATTCTTCCTTTCTTTCCAATTTGCTGTTCGAGTGATCACTAAATCCCATCATTTTTTCCTATCTTATAACTCTCCTTAGTACTTGTCCTGCCATCTCCATCCTTCTTTCTGCTTCTTTATCTAAATCATCAGCTTCCATCTGGATTACAGCTGGAATATTCTAGCAGGACTCTCTTCCTCCTGCTTTGCCTCCCTCCAGATAGTGCTCACAGATTGATGTTTCTAAAAGACAGATCAACTCAAGTCATTCTGCTCAGAAACCTCCCTATTTATGAATTTATGCATAAATACTATCTCAGTAGAAAACATGTGTGTGTGTGTATGTGTGTGTGTGTGAAGTCACTTCAGTCATGTCTGACTCTTTGTGAACCTATGGACTGTTAGCCCACCAGGCTCCTCTGCCCATGGGATTCTCCAGGCAAGAATACTGGAGTGGGTTGCCATACTCTTCTCTAGGGGATCTTCCCAACCCAGGGATTGAACCCTCATCTCTTTTGTCTCCTGCACTGGCAGGTGGGTTCTTTACCACTAGTGCCACCTGGGAAACCGCTTATACTTATTTATCTGGAGCATATTACCTATTTAAGGTAATAGGTTTAAGCACCATTACCTATTTAAGGAGTAAATGTGTACAGCCTGGTCACCTTTTTGGTTAATAGGCACTGCCTTGAGACTTTAAAGGAAATGTGAAACCCACTCTAGCAGCCCTTCTGTCACCAGTTTGAACCCCATTTTCTTGCTTCTGTAGTTTTCTCAGCTCACTAAAGACATCCCTGAAGGCTTCAATCTATCTCAATTGTAAAATAATTTGCTATTTCTCTTTCTGACTTATTTCACTCTGTATGACAGGCTCTAGGTTCATCTGCCTCACCAGAACTGACTCAAATTCATTCTGTTTATGGCTGAATAATATTCCATAATATCATCTCTATCCATTCATCTGTCCATGGACATCTAGTTTGTGTCCATGCCCTGGCTATTGTAAATAGTACTGCAGTGAACACTGGGGTACATGTGTCTTTTTCAGTTAAGGTTTTCTCAGGGTATCCTCCAATTCAACAATCTTCTATTAAGGTAGGAAGTTTCAAGAAGCCCCAGCCCTCCACCCCAGTGAGTGGTGGTGTCAGGTCTAAGTACTGATCACGAGTTCCAAGCCATGCTGTCAGTGGCTTTGCAGCTCATTTGTTCCAGAGTGTGGTGTCTGAACAGATTATGTGGTGTCTGTAATCTATGTTTGGGCTTCCCTGTTGGCTCAGATGGTAAAGAATCCGCCTGCATTGTGGGAGTTCTAGGTTCAATCCCTGGGTTGGGAAGAGCCCCTGGAGGAGGGCATGGCAACCTGTTCCAGTTTTCCAACCTGGAGAATCCCCATGGACAGAGTAGCCTGGCAGACTACAGTCCATGGGATAGCAAAGAGTCAGACATGACTGAGTGACTAAGCCCACAGCGTCATCTGTGTTTATTGAGCTTTCTATTCCTTTCTCAGGCCTTGAAACTGTCCATCCTAGGATTATCCACTTGCACTCAATTTTCTAAGCTCACTGTTCCCTCTTCCTCCACCCTCATGTGCCTCAATCAGTGGGACTAAACTTCTGACTTAGTCCCTATTCCAAGATTTCATTTCGGAAAACCTGATATAACCTAGACTCTTGTGCATCTCCCACTGTCTCAGCACCCCTGCGAGGAGGTTTAGGAGTCTCACAGTCCATCCATAAATATTCCTTGTCTGCTGGCTTCTGAGTACTGTCCTCACAGCTGCCTTCATGGTGCCTGGACTGATCTTCCCTGAGTCTGTGATGGCTTTGCCTATTTAAGTGGAGCTCACCTCTCAGTCCTAGCCTTACCTACACGTGCCGTGGTAACTTCACTGTGGGAAAGCATAATTCTTCCCTTTATTTGGCTTACAACAAAATCTTTTTTAAAAGCTCACTTTCCCTGATCAAAGGCTATGTGCCAGTCACAAAACCTTCGTAAACATCATGATCTTCATCATATAGGTGAGGGAACTTGCCTCTGAAATATTACATGACTGTCTCAAGATCACATAGCTGATAAGTGGTAAAACCAAGATTCAAATTAGTATCATTCTGGTTTCAAGCATAAAATAGCTCTTTCTCTGCCAATTGGAGCAGAAAACACTTCAGACACGTACAGAAATATTTCTGAGCCACTAAAGGAGGTTGAGTTCATGATAAGTGTTCCATCATTACTGTTTGTTTTCAATGTTGAGCCAGTATCACTACTTTAAGCCTCTCTTATTGATTGTGGCCAAGACAATGGTAAAATTATGAAGTGGAACCAATCAAAAGCTCTCTGAAATGAAGGAACTTGGAAGGCCCTGAAGGTATTTAGCTGGATTGCCAAAGGTGACAGAAGATGTGGTTAAAAGCACATTTAAATCCACTAAAAGGCTGACAGTTGCTGGAACAACTTTTCCCAAGTTGATGAGGGAATTTGAATATGAGAATCAGATATAAATACAGTGTAAATGGTGGTGAGCTTGGGCTACCTTAGATCACAGGGTGATCAAACTAGGAGGCAACTGATGGGCCAGCAGAGTATGCATAGGGAGTGACACAGCAGCAGCATCAGGAAAGAGGCCGAGTGCCATAGGAGACAAGTAAATGGGAAACTTTCTAAAGAAGGTGCATCCTCAACATGGGAAGTGGCTGGAGCAGTAGGCCGCCTTAGGCTCTGGTTGACTGGCAGTGCATACAGGATGTGTAGGGCAGTTCCTCACTGAGTGAGCATACAACTGAATGGCCCTATGAACATGTCAGTGAGCATATGTGAGCTGAATAAGCACCTTTAGCATCAGAATGGGCTTGTAAAAGATCTGTGTGCATTGTGAAACATGTATGACTGTGTGTAAGACTGGAGTGAATTTGTATATTACTTGAAATAGGGTGAAAGTGAAGTCACTCAGTCGTGTCCAACTCATTGCGACCCCATGGACTGTAGCCTACCAGGCTCCTCTATCCATGGGATTTTCTAGGCAATAGTCCTGGAGTGGATTGCCATTTCCTTCTGCAGGGGATCTTCCCAACCCAAGGATGAAATAGGGTAGGTGACATCTAAATAAGCACATGAGTATGGAAGATCAGAATGAATAGCTTAACATATGAAAGATTTAGGTAAATATTTTTTAACAATGCAGTGAACATGTGTGTCATCTCAGCGAGCACGTGTACTATCGATGAGGTTTTGTGATGGCTCAGGTATGACTTTCTGAACTAGCTCATGCATGATCTGAACATCAGTGTGTAATGTGTGAACTATTTGCTACTTAAATGAATATGTTTTCTAACAAATTAATGTGTGTATCTTTTTAGTGAAGGTATGTGTCACCTGCGTTAATAAGGACGTGATCTGAGCAGGCAGGTAGAACATCTGAACGGGGATGTATAACACCTAAATCGACAGGTCTGAAACTTGAGCGTGTGCCAGGACCATCTGCAGGACATGTTAAGCTCACATTGCTGGGAACTTGTCCCAAGAATTTCTGAATCAGAAGATCTGGCATCAGGTCCAAGGATACGCATCCATGTGATCCTGGTGCTACGGGCCTAGGAACTGCATTCTGAGAACTACTGTTTTAATGATGTGTAACACCGTCTAGTCAAGGCTATTGTTTTTCCTGTGATCATGTATGGATGTGAGAGTTGGACTGTGAAGAAGGCTGAGCGCCAAAGAATTGATGCTTTTGAACTGTGGTGTTGAAGACTCTTGAGAGTCCCTTGGATTGCAAGGAGATCCAACCAGTCCATTCTGAAGGAGATCAACCCTAGGTGTTCTTTGGAAGGAATGATGCTAAAGCTGAAACTCCAGTACTTTAGCCACCTCATGTGAAGAGTTGACTCATTGGAAAAGACTCTGATGCTGGGAGGGATTGGGGGCAGGAGGAGAAGGGGACGACCGAGGATGAGATGGCTGGATGGCATCCCGGACTTGATGGACGTGAGTCTGAGTGAACTCTGGGAGTTGGTGATGGACAGGGAGGCCTGGCGTGCTGTGATTCATGGGGTCGCAAAAAGTCAGACACGACTGAACGACTGAACTGAACTGAACTGAACTGAACTGAACTGAACTGAACACGTATGTGTAGCATTTCAGTGAGCTAACTAATGGCTACATGGACACATGACAGATCTAAGTGAACACATGTGTATAAGGGACATATATGTCACCTGAACAAACACTGTGACAACTACACGAACACATGTAACATATGATATGTAGGGAACCTCATATCATATAAGTGAACCTCAAAGTATTTGCAGAAACATCTAAATAAGCGTGTGTAAATATTAGGCTATATGGAATAGCTGAATGAATGTGAGTACCGTCTGAGTAGATATAACATCTGGAAGATGTGTATGTTTTACATCTGAAGGCACTCATATGAGTAGACAGGCATCTGTACAAATAATTACTGTGCATTATGGGAAATGCAGCAATGAATGTCCAGGGAATAAAGATGCACAAGAAACAATAGCTACATTAGTAGCCGAAGCTGCTAGAGGAAAAGGGAGGTGGAAGATAACCTGTTAGGTCTGTTTTAAGTGCTGGTTAGGTCTATGGCTATACCACCCACAATGTGTCCCTTCTCATCTGATCTTGGAAGCTAAGCAGGGTTGGGCTTGGCTAGTGTTCAGATTGGAGACCATGTGGGAATACTTAATACTATAGCTTCCTTTTTTTTTTTTGAACAAAAGCTGATTATGAATTCTCTAGGCTAACAAGAGGAGGTAGGTGGCGAAGGTCATTCTGTAAGAGAGCATAGCATAAGAAAAGGCATAAAACAAAATAGCTTCGTGTGTTAGGGGAACCAAACGTAGTCTGAGATTTCTGGAATAAAAAATCATGTGGTTGTTGGGGCTGAGGCTAGAGGGTTTCCCAAGGGATCTGATCATGGAGATCTTTATGATCCATGATATGGAACTTGATGATTTTTTTTCCTCCTAGCAAGTGATACAAAAACCAATGAATTGGATTTAGGTAGAGGATTAATGTGATGGGTTTATGTTCAGAAATAGGACTTTGGATCCTGAATTGAAAATAGGCTGGAAATGGAACAGGAAGTCTGCTGCACATCTATTTGCAATAGACAATGAGGTCTTCAACTATTAAAAAAATGCAGTGGCAAATAAGGGGCAAAATTAGGATCAATTTTAGGAGATGAAAGTCCATAGGACTTGTGAATCTGTGCACTGGTGGGTCATGAGTCTCAGGTGAAATGAATGGTCAAGACAGGGATTATGGGAGAATGGACTGGAAAGAATTATGTATTTGCTATTAGACACTGTCTATTTGGATGCATCATCAGCATTCAGAAGATGATGTTGTACACTTGGGTCTGAAACTCAGGAGATAATCCAGGTCAAAGATAGAAATTTGGAAATAGTCAGTGCTAACTACACTCATGGGAATGGCCAGGCTTTGGTGAAAAGAGCAGAGGGGCCAGAGAGGGGGCTGCCCAGGATCATCAGCATTTGAGGGGTCGGCAAATACAGAGACTGAAGCAAAAGAAAATCAACTGGAATATCGGAAAGGTAGAGGGATGCAGAATCATGTGACCCCATGAAACATCACCTTCTTTTCAAAGTCGGGGGAAATTCACTTCATTTCAATGCTTTACAGACAGACCTGGATTGAGAGTGGGTGGTTCAAGAGGGAGATTCGCATTCCATTCTGGCTGTGCCAGCTGCCTTTGTGGCTTTCGTTCATGAATTTGAGTCTCTGGGCTTCAAAATATGAAAAATGCTAAGGCAGTCTTGACTGTAAGAGAACAAGAGCTTGGTAGTTTGTGTTTAGCTTTGTGAATGAGAGTTTAAAGACTGTCCTCAGAATGCTTGTTACAAGGGCAGGCTCTGGCGTTGCTCAGCCCTGGGTTGAAATCCTGAAGGCTTTGTTTTCTAGTTCTTTGACCCTGGGTAAGTTGCTTAATCTCTTTAAGCCTCCATTTCCTATAAAATAAGTGAAACAATAGTAGACTTGTGGGGTGGTTTTGTGTGAGTATTTAAAGAGACACGCCATGTAAACTGCTTAGCACAGTGCCTGGTACGTAAGTGTTCAGACAAATTCATCAACAGCAACAGAACCCTACGAGTTCTGATGATGAAGGAAGTCAAATTATTCGATCATCAGTGAAGTCTTTTCCAGCTCCACATTATTTGCGTTTGCTTCTCTTTTTGTCTGCGATCCTGAAATGCGAATCAGTAGACATTTATGACCTACACGTTGACTAGGAAGAAGGATTTGGTTTCTGACTTCTGACATATATTACACAGTCAAGAAAAAATAATTCTGATGGGGAAAAAAACCCACCATAAAATGCAAATACAGTAAAAAAAAATATGGCTTGCCAGGCAGTCCCCTTCCTCTTCTCCCGCCCCAAGGCAGCTGAGGAGCCTGTGCTGCATGGAATCCAAAGAGCGTCTTTTGCTAATGACCTGTAATAAACTGCATCCTCAATCTAATCACTGGGACAGGTAATTATTTGTTTCTCAAAATATTGCAGTAAAATGAGAAGGAGTCATGAGCTTGGGGGAAATGTGGTGGCTGATTATTCCTTTCTCTTTTATCACACCTGGTCAGAGGGTCTCATTATTTCCTTTATGAGAGTTGCATGGTTAGCATTTTTTCATATGTGCAATATCTAGAAAAATGTGAGACTGACAAAGAGTGGGTTATTAATATGGATCCCCAACTAAATTTAGGACCTAGCAAGGCAGAAAGATTAAGCAGTCTGACTCAAAGTCAGTGGCACAGAGCAACTGAGAAGATGAGAGGATCTCACCTTTGTGGTGACAGTGAGGTGACTATTTTGCAATGCAAAACCATCCTCAGCTCCACAGAAAGGCAGGCTAATGAGACTGAGCAGATTAAAGGCTGGACCCTGGAAAGAAGTTAAGAGTTAGGTTTTATCTGCTACTCATTTTATTTTTATTGATGAAAAAACATAAGATTGCATTTCTAGGTATTATTTGAGTGTTTCACCTCTTTATAAGTCCTCCCCCCTCAATTCCTCACACTTTGCTCAGCTTATCTGCTCAAAATAAAACCTCATTGCTCTCAAACCCTGAAAACACTACAGTTATTATGGAAATGTATTTTGGAACACACATTTTTATAACTAGCATTTAAGAAATTTTAAGAAACTATATTGTGATAATATATGGGATGGACTTAAAAGATGGTTTGTCAGAGAATTTTCTCTTTGTGTGAATGTAGCTTTGGTTGTAGCTCACATTTATTGAGCACATTGAGTAACCAGGTGCTTTTCCAAGTTTTTATTTAGCATTTAATCCTCATAGTTAGGACCTTATTCTTAAGACACCTAGTGATACTGATCAAGTTTCTTGGCCTTCCCCATCAATAGAAATTGACTAGAGGCCAGGCAAGAAATTCAGGCAAGGTTTTATTTGGGCCACTGCTGTAGCAAAGGGAGAGAGAACAAACAAGGGGTTCCCTTGCTTGCTCACTCCCTGAGGGGGAGCACCCTTGTTCCTTATATGGGATGAGGGCAGGGAAGTGTCCAAGAGTCTGGCCTGGGAAGTGGGTTAGGTGTTTTGCCCACCTCCCTGGTGGTTTTGAGCGGAAGGGGCATGCTCAACATGCTGCTTTTGTTCCCAACACCCTGTTTTTGCTCCTGGCTCTTCTGAAGTGGTCGTAGGGATTTTTTGGTCTTTTTGTGTCTTTTGCCCAGAATTTGCCCCAACTGTACTATACGCAGCCATTTTCCCTCCCATGTAGTTTGTTTCTGTTTTGTTGCTAGAGGAGAGGTTTGTCCAGGTATAAGCACCGCAGCAAATGGTCCCAGGTCCTGGCCTGTCTCCCTAGGATACCATTAGAGCCCAAAATTAGGGTTATTATTTCTCTCATTCTGTAGCTGAGAAAGCTGAATTTAGTGATGCAAAGTAATTCACCCAAAGTCACATAGCTAAATAGTGGTGGAGTAGGATTTGAACACAGGTCTGCTTGATTCCCAAAACTACTTTTTGAGCCACTGCACAATACTTGTGTGTACAAAAAAGTATATGCAAGTGAGTTAAACCTAGGAAATGCACATTCTTTTCCCCATTGCTCTTTGTGTTCTGCTTAACTTGCTGAAGGCACTTTGTGCATTCCTTTATTACATTTACTTATTGCTTTGTTTATTTATGTTTATTTTCTTTTTTATCAGTGGCTCTTGATTTTCTTGTGCAGTAAAAGATGGTGATGGCCATCATGAATCTTTTTGAGAATTTATCAAGGTTAGGACCTCTCTCATGCAACATGTGTGGGCATTTAGGCTGGATTAATGCTTCAGTGATGACTTATGTAACATTATACATTTTCCCCATCAAAATATAATTTGGGTATCCTTAGATTTTCTAGACATGTGAAATCACTCTTTTATTTAGTATCTTAATACTGAATACTTCATAAAGGATATTTAGTCTCTTTCAGAAAACATCTCAGTGCTTGCTGTAAATGCTTCTGAGTCTTTGTTGCCACACGTTACCTCTGGGTGCAGCTGCAGAAAGCTCCAGAATGAGCTCTGGAGAGTGGTTGACACGCTTAGTGAGTACCTGAGCATAGCTTGAGGTAATTTAAGAAGGGAAAAGGAGAAAAACTAATAATTCTTTTCCCTCAGATTTCTTATTAGATACTCTACATGATATATAGCCATTTTGTTGAATAAATAATAAATGGATGAATGAAAGGATAAATCTATAGACCCTTTAAATATTAATGAACCAGGTAGTTCAAATCCATGCACAAGACTGTAAAGTCCTTAAGGACAAAGTTTTTTCTATATTCTTTACCATTCTATGAAAGTGAAAGTGTTAGTTGCTCAGTTGTATCTGACTTTTTGCAACCTCATGGACTGTAGCCTGTCAGGCTCCTCCGTTCATGGGATTTTCTAGGCAAGAATACTGGAGTGGGTTGCCATTTCCTTCTCCAGGGGATCTTCCTGATGCAGAGACTGAACCCGGGTCTCCCACGTTGCAGGCAGACTCTACCATCTGAGCCACCAGGGAAGCTATTGTATACCTATAAGCTAATGCTAAAAACTATTTGTTGAATATATTAATAGAATAAATCCATTAGCTAAGTATATTGGTACACTAAAGAGAAAATTAGGGCCTGTTTTTAAGACTTCTTCTTTTAAAACCAGGCCATAGGCTTTTTTTTTTTCAATTTTTTTTTTAAATTTAATACTTTATTCTATTTTACAGTACTGTATTGGTTCTGCCATACATTGACATCAATCAGCCACAGGTGTACACAATCTCCCCATGCTAAAGCCCCCTCCCACCTCCCTACCCCCATCTTCCCGGATCATCCCGTACACCAGCCCCAAGCATCCTGTATCCTGTATTGAACATAGACTGGTGCTTTATTTCTTATATGATTGTATACATGTTTTGTTGCCATTCTCCCAGATCATCCTACCCTCTCCCTCTCCCTCTGAAGCCAAAAGTCCATTCTATACCTCTGTGTCTCTTATATTGTCTCACTTACGGGGTCATCATTACTATCTTCTAAATTCCATATATATGTGTCAGTATACTATATTGGTGTTTTTCTTTCTGGCTTACTTCACTCTGTATAATCAGCTCCAGTTTCAT